>KN492444.1:0-28069 GCA_000787155.1 Scartelaos histophorus
ATTTTCAATATCGTGCAGCCCTATTGAGGACTTTAGCCAGCCTGTCAGGAAATGCATGCAACTTTGTATTTGGAGGAAGATGTTCATTCTTTTTTTTTTTTTTTGAATGGCAGGTCATCTCAGGTATCTCATTTTGCGTTCAGGAAATGAAACTGAAATTGTGATTGATCGATAAGAAATGGGGGGGAGGCTACTCTACAGATCAACTACAAATATATTGTTCCAAATATTCTTCTCTATCACTCATCCTGAACTTCTTGTGAGCATTTACACTGGTGTTTTTATTCTTACCATGGCGGAGGATATGGAGAGTGTGAGGAGGTGTGTGATTTTGCTGCTGCAGTGGAAAGGGGAGTAGGGAAAAAAATAGTTTGTGAGGTGATTGGATGAGAGGCCAGTATAGCAATCTGATGGACCCAAACATGACCTGACCAACAGGTGAAATGTAGCAGACAGAAGATAAATGAAATCATTGTTCTCCTGGTTTGGTTTGGTTCTTTTAATAGATTTGCACTTTTAATAAGAATTGCTTGTAGTTCGACAGTGGCGTTTGTGACATTTTCTCTGTTGTTTGACTAAGACTGCAAAACAAATTGTTCTGTTTTCTCATCATAGATACAGATACTGGGGTCGTCACAATAATACAATTTCAAACTTGATTTCTATACTAAAGAAAAGGCTTGATACTCAAAACCCATTTCAATTCCAAAAAAATGCTTTATACACAATAGACTGTAGTTAATGCAGTTAATCTCTCATTCCAGGCCAGGAGTTACAGAGGTAGTCAATTTCTTTAAAATAAATTCTGATTTTTTATTAGTTCAGATATAGCTCAAGGCCATTCTAAAACCTGGAAAGGCCCAAAGTTTTCATACTAGTTCAAATTAGTATCTTGCACATGTACTGTTGATACCTGTTTTAGTATTGATTAGTATCTCAGAATCAATACCTCTCACAACCCTAACACGTACATAAATGCAGTACAAAAAGTCCAAATCGCAATGTACAAAAGGTTAGAATGACTACCTTCCATAGCAGACAGCAGAACAGTTTGTTATTCTTTCAGTGTACTTTTTGCCTTTCTATTTCCCGTCTTTGATTTCAGAGTCTGAAAGGCACTGTGACTGTAGCTTTGTACAATTCTTACACTCAGCAAAAACAGCAAAATGGGATGGAAGTGGTGAAATGTATTCCTAAAAGCTCATATACAGTAAGGCAGCCGGAGGTGTTGAGAAAACATCACAGCTCTGCGTCTCTCTGTGCATTTCCAAGTAAAGCCCTTGATCCCAGACTTTTGCAGTCCTTTACCCCCTGAAACATGTAACTCTCAACTTTTAAGCATCAAGGAACTCAGAAGTTTTCAGCACAGCAAAACAACCGCAACATCTATACACAAGTGTACACTGAATGTCAAATGCCTCAACACAATGGAATAAATGTTGACAATAAGCAAAGCAACAAAGCTCTGATGCCATTCTGTTCGAAAAACGGCTAGCATTTGATTTTTAAGGCTTTCAGTGTTTGTATCCAGGACTGTGAATGGTGAGTAATATAGGTGTCCTTTATTTTTAGTCTGTCTACTCTTTACCTTATGTTCAGTAGAGATTGGCAATTCCAGTGCTGTAATTATCCAAATTCTAGTTAACACATTGGAACTGCACCAGAAAACTGTGCAGTGCCCCTTTAAATAACCCATTCCTCTATTTATCTAATGAATCTTGAGATCGTTACTGAACGTGTCATGATAATTACTATATTGACGTGCTTCAAGTGGTTTTATTGTGACAGGCCTGTGAACGTGTCTGAACTATATAGAAGCCAGAGAGCTCAAAGATTACCCATGGAGTATGTGCAGAGAAGGGGCCATTAAAAAAACTACAAAAACATCTATCTACCTTTCTATGATTGTGGCCCAGTGGTGGAAAGTAACACAAAAGAACATAAGTAAAAGTATATTTCACAGTGGATAACTTACACTTTGACTTTACAACATTTCATCACAGTGAGACCCCTGTGGCAATGATTTGGAACAGATATAGGATAAGGCAGAAGACACAATTCATCACAGCGTGAACATGGAAACATCTATCAGAACTTGTGTTTAGTGCAGAGTGGCTCCATGTTTTCACAGATGCCTTCAGGGACCAGACTGAACAAGTTCCATCGAGGCGTTTATCCTGGCTTTCTACTCACTGCTCGCAAAACTTACAGAAGCCAGGTCAAAAGGTCTTTTTGTTGGAAAAGCTCTGTATCTTACTTCACTTAAAACCTCTGGGATGTGAGACGAGGGAGAGAAAATCCTACACAGTGCACGCTGGCAGCTTCACAGTCATATATCCTCACTGACAACTTTTTCTGGCATAGACACAAACTAAGTGATAAGGGATGCAACCCATATCTCACAAAGTTAATGTAACGTCTCCTGTCTTCTAGAGTCAAGTATAACAGAATTGTATAAACATAACATAGTACAAAGTAAATAGAAGGAATTTACTGAGTAGGTGGAAAACCAATGAAAGCTTTAAAAAGAATCACCTCTCAAAACAGGGTACAGAACTTTCGCATATTTCTTTATGATTGAAAAAGAACCGGAAGTTGTAATTTTCTGATTTTAGAAAGTTTATACTGCTCAACTTTCCACCACAACTTGCAAAGTGGTTATTTCTTTGATTGGAATGTCCCACGCTGAAAAGCCATTAAACATATCTATCTTAAACTTATTCAATTTCAGGGTTTTTATGTGCTTTTAGTGGTAAAAGACCCTTGCAAAACATGGATTCATACTACTACAGGCCTCCTCTATTCACAGAACTGACCTTTTACTTGCATTGTTTATCGTCACCTGCCTGGCTGCAAGGCGATAGAGTTACTGTGCAAGGCTATACTGTGTATTACTTTGTGTAAGATGAAGCTATAACATCTCCATGGAAACAATCACTGTAATTTCCATCTACATACAAGTTAGTTTTTCAGTAAACACAAGACAAACGTACATAAATAGTAGTATTCAGATTTCTGAATCTGATAGTGTGATACTCCCAGATCAGAAACAAGAGCTAGGTTTACATGTTACAACTGTATAACAATGTATTTTTCAATGAAATATTCAAGAGGTAAATTCACAAATGCTGAACCTAATGATTTCAATTTGTGACTGGACCCAAGAACTCGCAATAATACTACAAAAATCTGCATTACATGTAGGGCTGAATCACTTCTCTTTTGATTTATGGTCAAATAACAGGATTTCTTTTCATTCTAAACCAGCACAGAAACTAAAATATTAACTAGCAAACTGCTACCAGAAATCCAGTAATGTTTGTATAGATTTAATTCTATATATATATAGATGTATAGATTCTACAGGGTTACCCTTTTTATGCAAAATAAGGATAAAAATGCTGCAGGTCATCTTACTTGCACAGGCAAAATAAGACCGCATTTTTTGTTGTTTTTATAAGAAAGTATTAATCAAAATCGTAAACTTTGTGATTTGCTAATTGCATCAATTTAACTTGTGACATAGATTTGATTATAATTTATCTTGCCGTCCTAATTTTAACAATACAAATTTTAGCAATTTGTTCTGAATGGTATGTGCCTATAGAATAATGTAATGTCATCTGAAACACAGGCACAGTTCCAGTCCAGCAGAGACACTGGTTGAGGCCAAGCATAGCTGGACATAGTGAGGGTTGTTAGGACTGAGACAGGGATGTACAGGTGTCCCCTCATTCTTCATCCTCTCGGAGCTGGCACACAGCAGGCTCCCAGGGCACCCGGCCATGTGCAGTCAGCCTGACACCAGCTCTGCCTACACCACAAATGAAGATACATGACATAGCCAGCAGATACTAATTGTGCTGCTATATTTTCTACAGTCTGTCACCAATCTGGCTGCTAACAGTGCAAGTGAGTGACACCTTTAAGTGTACAATAGTCAAGCAGACGCACGGTGAAATTGAAATCTCTCTATGATTATCGGTAGAAGTGCCATCTGGGATAAAACAATACAATATGGGCTAAGGCACAGCGGGGTTCGAAAGACAAATAGACCTGTGCTAATGCTGACAGGGCAACGCTGCTGGAAAATGCAGATACACTTTCCATCTCTTTTTTGACACATTGGAGACATTTTTAACCAAGAGGAAGCCGGCTCAAATAGTGTGTCTTGACAGTCCTCAAATGAATTCAGCATAAATATGACTTGCGCGCTACTTTTTGAAGCATTTTTACTCACCAAAATGATTTAAAAGATGAAGCACATGCATGAAGTAATGCATGTAACAATTCAACTGCTACACTCTAACAGGGTTCGCCAGTTTTCATTATAATGATAACTCTGTACTTTCTATTGAAATATCCAGGAATTTACAAATGTTGAACCTGATCATTTCCATTGATGACCAGACCCTAGAACTCAGAATATTACAATAAAAATGGGCATTTTAAAGCAAGTCCAGAAGACATATAGAACATAGAACATGAATTGACAAACTACTACAAGAATTGCAGAGCATGTTTGTACAGATCAAAACTACAGGGTTAGTACTAGCAGTTAGTAGTAGTATGTAGGGATGGGCGATATGGAGCAAAAAATATATCTCGATATATTTTGCAATATCATGATATACGATATCTCCATATCTGTACAGGAAAAATACCCCCCCCAAAACTACTTCAAAAACAAAAATGTTGAAGTGCAAAGAAGTTGGCAGTTCATATAGGAATGTGTAGGAAAGTGCTTTTGCAACATTAAAAACAAAATAAAAATCCCTGTATAAAAATAATAATTTAACTGTAAAATAAAGGAAGAAATAAGCAGAGGAAGCTCGGGAGGTTCCTTATTTTAATAGAACCAGCGGTGAGGAGGTTTCCTACAAGCCACTGCGCAGATCAAACCCAACTTTCCAAACACTATTGTACAAGTAATAGTGCAGCAGATTCTTCATTTAAATCTTCAGCATAAATAAACTTTACATTATTAAACTTTACAACATGTAAACCATAAAGACTACAGATCCTCATCAGAACGTTTGAGATTATAATGTGTTTAATTCAGCTTTGCGCACATTTGTTGACGTTTTACAGAAACGAAACTTAAAACCGCATGGCTCATTTGCATAAACTATAAGTGCTGAAAAAAAAAGTTGTTATCAGGGCACAACTAGGTGTAAATGGTGGGAAAGGTTCGTGGTGCTAGAAGCTTTGGTTGACACCAATTTTCGACATTTAGAGACGAGTTGTGTTTCCTCGGCCAAATCAGGATTAAATATAAGCATTATATTGATATATACGATATGTTAAAATCCATATCGAGATCTCGATATGTTCGATATATCGAGATATCGCCCACCCCTAGTAGTATGCATGAACGTTTATTGTTGCAATCATCAGTAAGTAGAAGTTTGGGACAGACAGACAGCTCTGTGCATTAGTTAGTTGATTAAAAGGAAGCATGACAAATAACAAATGCAATCCTACACCCTAGCTCCCTATTAAGAGCACAGACGGCATAAATAAATGGACATAGTTAACCCACTAGCCACCGTGTTCCAAATAGGAAGTGAGTATCGGGGGTTGCGTCTGGCTCCATAGACTGTGGCTCCATTTGACTTTACTTGACTTTAAAAATGTTACCCCTTTCTCTGTAATTGCTGCAGTGAGCCTCATCATTTTGGTCTTAAAATGATCCTTTGTGCGCAAATAATTTCCTATTCCTAATATGGAACACTGCTCCAAATGTCTGCTCTTATAACTGCCAGCCTTGTGAGCTTCATTTGACTGGAGCAGAACACTGTGCGTGATGCCACACTCCCTTAGTTCACTTTTGCTGCTATAATGTCTATAATTAAGATGCAAATAGAACAATGTTTCCTTATACAGAAATACGACACAGGCTTCTCAATACTGTTGTAAAAATACTCCTCCAACACCTCAAAAAATGAGGAACGATGCATGAAAAAACTTTACTAAAAAAATGAAGTCAAGCCAGATGTAGCATGCACAATTCCAATAATCCGTTTTCCTTGTGCCCACTCTTATGCTATGTCTCTTGCATTTCAAAGCCAACATGACATTATAATTACCTCGCTAGCACCTACATGACAAACAGCCTGCTTTGTTTTATATGTGGGAGCCAAATGAAAAGGTTGGCCCACTAAATTAGTCGTATGCTTAAGACACAGCCATTTGTCTGACAGTGGGGATATGAGTCGCTGGGGCAGTCCTCCGCAAACACAACACTTCATGAGTAAGATTTGTCCCCCACGGAGGTTTTAAATGATTCCACGCTGTAAACTGTGCCACATCACAATTACCAGGCTCCGTGTGCACGATGAGAAAGGTGGTGAGACGTGTTAACATAAGCAGGATGGATCACGTGTTCCTATTGGCCTTGGACAGACAAAGATGTGGGTGTTATATAAATAGATACGTAAATAATAACAAACTTCTAGTATTGTGTAGTATGAATAAAATGTGGTTATGGATGGAGAGAGATAAAATGTTACACTACAACTGTGTTATTGATATCTTTTGTTAAATGTCATGGTTAGGTTCATTGTCGTACAGAAAGAAGTAGACTATTGCAGTGTGATGTCACCCACAACGTTCGGCTCCAGTCAAATGGAGCTCATGAGATTAGCAGTAATAAGAAATTTGAAGATGGGTTCCATATTGGGAATAGGATTTCATTCACATACAAATATTTTTAAATATTAAAAAAAAAAAGTAGGATCATGTAGACTAAGTTAATACAAACTTTTTAAAGCCAAAGCACGGCCATGAACAATTCCTATATATGAATGTCCATTTAGAGTGACTGGACAAGCTCTCTGCATATAAAAAAAACAAATATCATTTAGCTGCAGCAGAAATATATTACAAAGGTCAAAGAGAGGCCGCTGAGTTTTGAAGTATTTTATCATCTGTTAAAAATGCCATGCAAGAAGAGAGGAATATGTTTGGGTTTGGATAGCTGTTAGTTAGTTAGCAGTTAGTTAGTTGTAAGGTTTAAAATGAACTAGTTCTGTTTTTTGCATTTTTGGACAGTATAGCTCTGTTAGGAGCTATACTATACTATATATATACTATATATACTGCTCCTCTGTAACAATCCATCAGAAGGTATCATATCAGTAGAGGTGGAAATATTTCACATTATTAATACTTTTGTTTTTGCTGTTTTTTTAAATTATGCACATTTTGAATAACAGGTATATGATGAACTGAACTGAAAAGGGCTGTTTCATAACTGTTTCAGACTTGTTTCAGACTCTTGGTCATATTTAAAATTATGTCAGATGAAAATATGTTAAAACTCCAGTGAACACCCAGTCTTCATGCACCAGCACAAAGGGGTATGAGGTAAAAACACACCAGTCTAGATTAACCACACAACTTAAGCCGTGTGCTGTGGCTCACCCCTAAGTGAATATCTGATTAAGTGTGGAGGCCAATGTAAAGACAGAAGAGACGAGTGCCAATTCACGCTCAATCCCTCCCTTTCCTCCGGCCGGCCATAAAGCGCAGTGTAATAGGATTCCTAAGCTTTTCCACTGACTGCTTCCACTATCACACAGACATTTAAGTGCACTAATCCATGACAAATTGTCTCATCTGATCCATGACAAATGGTCTGAGGGCTGATAGAGACAAGAGGAGACGGTGCAGAGGGGGAAAGGTGGATGGAGGGGTGAGGAGGAGAAACAGAGAGGCCAATGACCATGGACTTATGGCTACAGACACAATGGCAAAGCAGAGGATGACCTGTCAAAAGTCCACATCTAGGCAGCATCTGAAAGGGAGTGCATGAAGATTTAAAGGTATACTAACATTTCTGATGGAGCATACACCACCTGCTCATCTGTTTTAGAGTGATTTATGCGTGGTCCAGCAGCAAGGACATTTATGGTGATGTACCGTAACGGGCCAGAAGGGAATCAGTGGAAGTTTTCAACAAGACATCAACTGACTTGTTTTTCTTATTAAAATCGTTTAGATCTCAGAAGCTAAGGAGGGCTGGGAATGTTAGTATTTGGATAGGAGAATGCTGAGACAGGTGCCACAGTGGAGCATCAGTAGCAAAACATTCATTGTCATTGTGTCCTTAGGCAAGGCACTTCACCCATATAGTCTAATATGAAAGTGATGTGTGCTTGACTGTTGGTGGTGATCGGAGGGGTCCATGGAACAGACTGACAGTCAACCTTAGGGCAGTTGTGGCTACAATAGTGATAGATTGTACAGCAAAAACAAAAAGGTAAATTACTGTTATTTGCAGTGCTCCAACTCAATTCTATTTCAATATGGTCTGTTTGATGGCCCAACCTATGGATGTCTTCTGTATGAACACATAGCAACACTTACTCAACTCAAATCTCTCTTCAGCCACTTGGAAAATTTGATCATGAAGCAACATTCATTCAAGTGACTGTAATTTAATTGCTTTTGCTTTGGCCATCAATCCCCAGGCTAATTAGTCCCCACTGTTTAATGGGGATGTAAACAAGCCACAAACAAAACTACAGAAGGATGTTAGTAAATTCAAGCTGGATGGATGGTTTCACACCTAACTAATGAAAGGACTTGGTTTGGAAAGCCAGCATGCATTTTTCTTCCGTCCACGCTCTTATATCAGAAGCATGATCACTTTGTTGTGGTTTTGCATTCCTCTGGAGGTACTTTTAATCAAGGCCAAATAAAATCATATATCTTTCAAAACAGCTCTGAAAGGTTTAAGTAAGGCATGCTTTATTGTCTCCATAGAGAAAACTATTGACCTATCCTTCACTATGTACTACTACAGAACTGTAAAGTATGAGCCTCAAACTCCAAACAGGTGCCACATGATTTGTCATTTGGACCTGCAACTTCTTTGCAAGGAGAACAGAATAAGGGATGCACCGATCCAGCTTTTTCTTTTTTCCGATACTGATCTCAATACTTTGGCTTAAAGTATCGACCAACACCCAATATCAGCCTATACTAGAGCAGAGACTGAAAATGTTCAGATTCTTTTAACACAAATGGCGTATGGTTAAATATTACCAACATGTGTTTTGTTATTTACCAATTAATGTAACTAAGGAACAGATTTGAAAAAGACCAAAATGTGATATCATCTGAACTGAAATCTTGGAACAATACGTGATACTTGAGTCATCCTATACCATTATCACATTAATGCATCTCTAAACAGAATGCTAACCACTAATACCACCCATAGTGCCACTAATGATTTGACCACCTTCCCGTGGATGGACCTCTGAAGACTGGAAAAACACTACTGCACCATCAGTACAGAATGTGCACTTGTCTAATAACTCACTGAGGGTGCGCTTTTGTAGTGTTAACCACTTTGGGTGTCATAGGTCATAATGATTTGCTAGATCAATGCTGCAACATTATACATTTATTTGTGATGCTGCACCCTTAAAAGTTTCCATCAGTACACACACTTACTGTTTAATTATTCACAATAAGATTGACGCATAAGACTGTGAGCATTAAGGCAAAACTTTTCCCTCTCTCTGAGTGCTTATTACGCTCTTGTTTGACTGTGTGATGTGTCTCAGATAATCACAATAATGACATGTTTTCCACCTCAAAGACTTTTCCAGGCCATAGATGCATGGCACATTGAACAAGTTTATTAAACAGCCATTCCATCATTTGAGATTAAACATTGTGACTCATTCATGGATAGTTGGGCTAAAGCAGCCACAGATTTTATTTATTTAATGTCCCTTTCTCCAACATTTTAGGCAGTTGATTACTTATAGTAATGTAACCAATGAAGTAGTAGTTACCAAGTAATATTTGTGTAACTGTCTCCCTGCGTTACCTTTAGTTCTTTCTGGATGAAACAATTAATCAAAACACAGTGTCAACAGAATGATTATGGTAATATCTTTTAGAGATCAGAGAAACATCAACAGTGCACTATGAAACATTTCTGATGGAGGGGGTCTCCCATGAGATGTTATTACTTTGCCTAGAATGTTCCAAAGTAGGTCAGTGAACATAACTATATCCAATTTATTAAATTAGAGGTGTCTTCATTGCAAAAAATTCGTTTTTGCACTCATTTGCACTCAGAAACTGTGAAAGGGCTTGCCTCTCCACAAAACTTAGCCTGGTGGCCTCACATACTTGCCTCCATGGAGGTACATACCAGTGCGTTTAATGCCACACTGTGAAACATTTATTTCCATTAAGACAAGTCAGTTATGTACATTCAACTGGAAAAGTAAAAAAATGCACCTTTAAGCAATGTAAAAAATTATTATAGATTTTGATTTAGTAAGATGACAACTATTGATCAATGAGATATGAATCGATTGGCTTGTTGCAAAATGGATGCGGGTGGTAGTTGTGTGAGTTCTCCACAGACTCCAATCTGTGCAACCATCCCTAGCTGTTTATAAAGGGCTATAGTGAGCAACTTGTACTGACTGGATACTGGTTTCAGTGCTGCCTGCTGTCTACTGTCACAAATGCCCTGGTTTGTGTCTAGCCTGTGTTGACTCGTGCTGGCTGTGTGCGGGCAGGGAGTCTGGCTGTAGCTCGTCATGTCACTTTCGCCTCATCTGTCAGCGTACTGGATTATTCCTTGAGAGACCAGAATTGGCGGCCCCAAAATTTAGGCCGTCATCAATCATCCCGCCTCAGGAGCAGGGACATAAGGAGGGCATGGAGGCTATATGTGAAGAAGCAAAGGCTCATGGGAAAAAAGGGGGAGAGAAACACTTCCATCTGACAAAGCAAGTTGGAGGGACTCAATCTCTGCTTTCGGTTTTGACTGCACCGATTTGTCACAGGACTGTGAATGGTTGCAACTGGTAGGGCTGCACTATTTAGGGGAAACATGACACCAGAATGTCATAATAAATGGCATAGCTGAAAACAGGGTGCGATTTGTCCAAAATGCAGAGGAAAGGGAGGATTTTTTTCCTTCATATTTAAATTAACATTTATTTATGCTGTAAGGATGTCACAAAAACCACCATGACCATAACTCCACCACCTCTCAAGCTCCTTCTTATAGGTATATAACCTATATAAATAGTAGCTTATAACAAGAAATCATAACAGTACAGATGCCATGGTCCACTTACTCAAGTTCCAGCTCTATTGGTGCCCTGGAGTCGTGCAAATCTCAAGCGGTCATATACAAGCACAAAACTTTCCCGATTTCATAAGATACAACCGCTGCACACACCTGTTGGCACAGCTTTGACTGTGAGGCACACATAATGCAGCGTTGTATCATTTCTGTGTGTGTGCTGGTCCGAGCAGCTCAAATGCATAGAACTCATACAATGTTCTGCCTGTACAACGTTTGAGATGCAAATGAACTCTTCAGTTAGGGACAGAGTCTGGTGCCCCTCCCCTCATGGACTCAAGGACACGATGAAGGCTGAACTATGAGGAAAGTGAGTGGATCAAAGTAGTTTGTGTGACAGTCTGATTCACAATTATTGATAGTTGATTAGTAGACTGTTACCAACAGTATAAAATCAAACTTTGTGAATGATAAAGTAAAGTTAGTGGGATATAAATAGGTTAAAACAGGTTAAAAAAAATCACCCCAATATTGCAAAGAAAAAGTCCCAACGATACATACTGAGCCCCAAAATATATATTTCCAGCATTCATATATTGAACAATAAGCCTATATACTAATTATCGTGGCAGGCTTACTTAAGTGTGATAATCTGCAAGGAACCATTTCAGCACAATCTGACAGACAGCTGGGAGAGACACCAACACAACAGTTTTCTTATAAACCACCAGCGATTGAGTAAAAAAACACTATTTTCTTCTCAGCATGTCTCTTTCGCATTGCCGAGGTAGATGTCTAGATGTCATGAAACAATTTAGGGTGCAATCAATTTCAGTGTCAGAGGAAATAAATGAAAGCACAGTTTCAAAGTCATTTTTCCATTTTAAAAACAATGCTCCATCAAACATTTTACAACTTAATTTACTGTAAGCCAGATGTTCCGTCACATTTTTTATTATCCATTTGAAACAGACACACACTTGATTATGGAAAACAACAAAGCATGAAAACCAATGGATTTTTTTCAAAGCAAAACATTTCTTTTTTTCCACCATGTCCTACATAGCTCTATCTATTTATATCTGAGGGTTCTGGCCCTGAATGAAACCAGAGAGCTGCTCAAATTATAAAATCAATTCTAATTCAAATATTCATCACAGCATTTCAATTCCAAGAAAGCTGTTCTGGTCAGATCGGTTGACGCCACGCCATGGTTAAGTAAGATTGATGAAGGCCTAATCCTCTTAAAATATGATATACAGTAAATTGTACAATCATAGAGCTGCAAGGAGACATGTTATGAGTTGTTTGCACATGATCCATGAAGTATTGATACTTTTATCAGGTTAAATTCGCTGTAAGAACTTCATTTTAAACAGTTTGCAATGGTCCCCATTTATTCAGCTAACTGGGTACTTCCTGATTCTCAAATAAAATGCTTTCTAATTAGACTTTTCACAACTTTCAAAGGCCAGAGTGGAGTTTTGCCATCACTGAAAATAAAGCTAGCTACTTCCTGATAATCAGATAAAATGTTTTATAATTCAATTAATTCCATTATTTTGACCTCAAGAGCTGCTGATGAAACACATTTTGTTCAAATGCATGGAAACAGACTCTTGAAAAAAATTCAACATTGTTCAATTCATTTTGGAGTTTTAACCAAAATTGTCTTTAGGTTTCCAGCTGTTAACTATTCACGTTGCTGAACAAAGGCAAGGTTCATGGAGAATAGCGTCCTTATGTGGTTACCCTCTGAAACACGATGACTTGATACCATTTGTGTGTAAGATTGTTCAAATTAGGAATGGGTGAAATGCTCAAAAATAGTTTATGCTTTTCTTACACAACGCTATTTTTGTGAAAAACAATGTATTATAAAGTTTAAGTTGATTTAGTATGATATCCCTTATTTAAGGCTAGATCACTCATCTGATGCTTTTTGCCAAAATTAAGTTATTAATATATTCTTGCTCACGAATACAGGGTTTAGTGGATTTCTTATATTAATATGAACAAAAATCAATTTCCTATTCTATTGCACTATGTGTGGCGTGAACTTTGAACCTAAAAATCTCAAAAAGATGTTCTAAGCATGTAGATCTCTAAAGAGGGGGTATTATGCAAAATCATCATCAGAAACATGCCTTTTAGATGTCATGTATGGATGTTCCAGTAATGTAGGGATCTTTAGTGGAGCAATAAGCCTTTGTCATCCATGCCCCCATAAATAAAAATATGATACACAACAACAGGACCAACCTGATGCGACGTGGAGCAGTTTCATAAATGGGATGCCAGCTAATTGTGTTGTGATATTGCTCTGAAGGGTGAGTGACTTAGCAGAGAGGAGAGCAAAGGCATATAGCATTTTCAAAACAATGAAAGGTAACAAAGTGATTTAAAGATGTTATGTGTTAGCAGTAAAGTAATATAATATCCTCTCTTTAAAATAGAAGGCATCTATAATTTGCACCCCTACCCTCTTTATTGCCACTTGTGATTTTCTTATGTCTAATGAGAGTCAGATAAAATGAAATACTATCCCATGTACAGTCTATGTTTACTGCTTCCTCTCAGACCTGATGTGTCCTGAACACAGCTCCAGTATCCCCCAGGGCCCCATGAAAACGCCACAGCGTAATGGCCCCAGTGAAGAAGAGCTACACCGATGAGCATGTGGTGAACGGAGTAAACATGTCTGCTGATCTGTATGACATGGGCAACCTAAAATACCCCTCGTAGGCATGGGTGACATTCTTTCATCCGTTCTGAAGTGATGGTTAGTGGAGGGGGGGGGCTGTTTTCCCTCCCTCTGTTCTGAATCGCTGCATAATTCAAAAGACACTTACTGAGCCTTGCACTTCCTTGTACATCTTTGGCACCAAGCTCGAAATTGCAAACCAGTCACAAAACAGCCAAACTAGAAGCCCTGCCTTTAAAAAATTCATCCACAGCTCTCTGTCCCTTATCCTTCACCCTAGTTCCAATTAACGGCGCTGGAACACTTTGAGAACTTTCTATCGCAGCAAAGATTTTTTTTCGCATTTCATGTGTCAGCTTCCAATTGTCTGACATGCTACTTTAAAAGGCTTGTATCAGACTTTTTCCCATGTGTTTGAGGAAAATTTTCTCCATAACAGATATAGTGGATGAGGAGGTCCAAATAAGTTGGCTGTGCACTATCTGCATCTAATTATAAAGCAAAATTCTTGGTCAACTAAAGATATATTCTGCCGACCAATGGAGCATGGCTAAAGCTCTCACATCTATTACAAATCTCTATGTATTAGACGAAAACTGTACTCAGAGGACTACAACTGCAAGGGGATTCATGCAAAAACTACAATTATGCTCATAAGAAGTATTGCGAGGAGATGTATTTATATAAAGGGAGATTAAACTTAAGAATCATGAGTTTAATATACCTTTTTACACATAAATACCAAAATAATACCAAAGTGAGGAATAAGTTTGGACTGCAAACTTTTTAAAGGGTCCATATTACGCCATTTTCTTATATGTTATAATGTTGTTTCTTGGTCAAAAAATAAATAAATAAATAAATAAAACACGTCTTCCTGTGGGCTCACCACCTGCAGAGGGGTTCATAGGGTCTGGGTCTGGTGCATAGAGTAATGGGCAGAGCTGCCCCCGCGACCCAGCCGGATTAAGCGGGAGAAAATGGATGGATGGATGGATAAAACACGTTTAATACACAAACCCTATATATTTAGGCTGAGTTCCATCATCACATGGTAGAACCAACACCTTTAATACACAAACCCTATATATTTAGGCTGAGTTCCATCATCACATGGTAGAACCGAGCATTTTGAACTTCGGAGACGTAGACAGACTAATAACAAAGGATTACTCAAACATGAATGAAACAAAACACTCCTTTTTGATGACCTTCACGTTTTTTGTGTGTTTTGTTTTTTGCACAGCTCCTTTAAATTGCTAACATTATAATCTAAGCTTAAAAAATCAGCTGCCACATCTTATGTCGACTCGTACTTATTTCCTTTACACTGCTGTCATACAAGCAACCCAGAAAAGACTCTGAAAGAGATAGCATCAATGTTTAACAAGTGCTTAGCTCCAAGTCAAAGCCCCACTGGTTTCCAAGAGATGCGCAACATGCTCATTGTTAGAAGCTTAAGGGAGCCTTAGCCTTCCCTTCACCATAAACCCACATACACCAAAAGCAATACTGGTAAGCTTTCTTCATAATCACAGAATTAGATCCGCCTCTGCATCTATAGCGTTCCCCATTTGCCCCCACGGTGCACGAGGCTTCAAGCTTAATTGCTAAACATTTCCAGTGCAAAAGGGGTGAATGGTAATTGTCATTTCCGCATAAGCCACAATGATCAAAGCTCCCCTGGCTCCCACAGTGCAGTAATAGGGATTCATGCCTGCAGCTTGTATTATTCCCAACAGTTTGCCAGCAAGATCCAGAGTAAGGATTCCTTCTCTATGCACACACATATTCCATACTTCCACATCAATGAATGATCTTTGTTCGTTTACGCCCTCCAAGAAATGCTTAAAGGTGCACTATGTAACGTTTTGGTTTTGGGTCCGTCACCTGCTTGTTTATTGATATGTCACTGTGCTGCTTGGAATGTTCCACAGAGTGACATTAAACAGCTCTATATTACATTTATTAAATTACAGGGGATTTTATAGCTCAAAAATATAGGAAAAACAGATATTCTGACTGTGGGCGGGGTTGCCTTTCCTCAGAAAAATTCCACAATGCACCTTTAAAAAGATTTTGGTCAACTAAGACGTCATCGACCAATTAATCAACTAAAGGACTAAAGGACTAAGATTTTTTTTCAGCAAAACAGTTAGTTAGCTTGAGTTTTGGAAGTGGATTGAACAGTTGAATATGCTTTTTAAGGAAGCAAGTTACTCGTACTTCACTCTGGACATATTTGTTTTTGAGTGAGAACATTTTCGGTGCAAAAGGAGTGAATTGTAATTGTAATTTCCACATAAGCCACAATGATCAAAGCTCCCCTGGCTCCCACAGTGCAGTAATAGGGATTCATGCCGATAGCTTGTATTATTCTAAACAGTCTACCACATCCAGAGTAAGGATTCCTTTTCCAAGCACACACATATTCCATTCTTTTGCATAAGGTCGATGGGTGATCTTTGTCCATGTACGCCCTCAAAGGAACAGTTAAAGGAACGCGGATTTCATTTAGTCATACTTGATGTTTTCTAAAACGCAATTACAAGCTTCAGAAGTAGTTGTATCTTGTATAACTGGGAGGGGTATGAATCACTATGTTACTGGTAGACTACTGTGCTAAATCATTCTGACATACTGCAGTAGCGGAGAGAGGGAGGAGTGCGAGCTAAAACACAGTAGAAAAACCGAAAAAGCAACCAAGACGGCAAACACGGACTTACCCAGAGTGAGGATCTCGGTGTGGCCGGGGCGGGCCACGTGGTGCTGCTGGATGGTCTGGTAGAGGGTGGCCTGGCATAGGAGCACCCACCCCAGGCAAAACCACGCAGCCAACAACCAAGACATGGTACTGGACAACTGCGGAGTAAAGAGATATAAAAGTTCAAATAGATAAGCATGTACATATTAGGGAGCTTTTAGGGAGGCTGGCTTATCATGATAATTACTATAATGACTTATAGTTCAATACATGATACAATACAAGGCCAACGTGTTCATTCTTTGCACCTCTGAGAAATGTATGGTTATTTTTTGACTATATGATAAGATTTGAGTCATTAAAGTTGAATTAATCACTTCTATGACTCATTACAGATGCAAACTAAGAACTCAAATATTTTATTTTGCTGTGCAGTTATTGCAGCTTCTGTTTTATAAAGTGTTGTAGATTTAGAGTAGTTTTTGTGGTTAACATTTTTAATCTGCTTATTTTGTCGGTGGCATAAATTTGTTTCAGCATTATTGTTTATCGTCTATATTTACAACAGCAATGTATCGTACTTCAAAATTTGTTATCGTGACTGGTCTAGCTATGCAGTCGACTTAAGAAACTTTCAACTAGACATGTCCTGCTGATGGTGTAGTTGACTAAAAAAGGCAAAAGCTCTATACATGAATCAAACACTGCACTCAAAACAAAATAAGAATTTATGGATAAAGAGCAGCAGGAAACAATGTATTATAAAGACAGATTAAACGTGTCAATCATGAGTTAAATCATTTATTTTTTTACACATAAATACAAAAAATACCAAATCTTCAGCTAACTCACTCACTAACCTCTCCTTTCAGCTGTTGTCCAGTATAAATCCTAATGACTAATGCAGACTTTGGTCAACTAAGACACAATCGACTAAACAACTAAAAGACTTCAGCACCAGAGACTTGATATATGAAGATCAAACTGCTGCAGTTCTTGAGTTGTTTAATCGGTCAATAGTCTCTTGGTTGACCACATTTTTAATTAGTTGAATAATTAAGCAGAAAGGAGAAAATATGGAGTGAGTTAGCAGGAGTTTTGGGGAGTGACTGGACAGTTTCATCTGCCTTTTGACTTATGTAGATACTGTTTAGTTGTATTTCACTCTAAATACTTGTTTTTGAGTGAGATTCTTATATTTTTTTCAATTTTGTCACATCACAGCCCTTATTAGTCACTTTATCTTCATCAATGCACAAGGCAAGTATTTAGTTGAATTTCCAAGAATTGCTTAATTGACTGCAGCGCTAGTATTCTTACATTGCTACTATGAATTATGGGCCAAATGATGATACAGAGGAAAAAAATCTCATTCAACCAACAAAATAAGCATTACAACTGCACTAAGCCCAAGTATATTCTCCCACTAGGGAAACATCAAACCACCAACATGACAAAAATGTAAAAATAAAGTGCAATATCAATCTTACATTAAACTCTATGCTTAATAACTCAATAATGGGCACTGTTAAAACAACCACCACCTGGCACATTAAAGCTCAATCACCATAAATCAGTGATTGAACTCAAAGTGACCAGAAGGATCATCCTACCCAGACTGAGACAGAAATGTTTCAAGTATTTTTATTTTTTTTTCTGTACATTCATAATTTAACGTATTCAGTGTATCCTCTCAAAAGTCAAAAATCAAGACGGCACCTTTAGTTCAATGTTAAAAGATGTACGAGCTGAATAAAGATAGCCCCAAAGCGTGCTCCTCAAACTGACTTCTTGTCTGTCATTCCATCATCTGTATGCAAGATTGATAGCACGCTACTAAAACTGTGCGTGCTGCCCTCGGCGACACTGAAACTGATTTAAATACTGCAAAAATTAAGCATATAATTACTAGAGGTTCATTGCTAATTCCTGTGCTTGTTCTTAATCTTCTATAAATCATTATTAATTAGAATGATTACGTCTTGTGCAGATATATTTCCTCTTCTTTTATAACATGGCATATATTTTAAGTAGAGAAAATCTTAAACAGTCGGCGTTTTATGCCCTGCTGGAGCTTGTACGGCTGTGCGTAAAGGCACAAACCGGGCACAGCACTCTTTGTTTTTCTTTTCCTTTTAACCTCTAAGCTGAGTATGCTTAACTTCACACCCAAACTCATACTAGAAGTTTTACATTTTGGGTTAAAACGCTCGCAGCACTGATCAGAGACTTCCAAACTCTTCGCTGTGCCTAACTTCGTGTCTGAGTGCGTAATATGTCCCATGCGCAAGGCTGCTGTGTCAAGTTAAGCAGAATTTACGGAAAAAAAATAATATGTGGAGTAGTTTCAATTGCTTCTTTCAACCACAGAAGAGAAAGTATGGACAGTACCTGCAATCACGCACCCCTCACGCACAAGTGTTTACAGGTCTCTTCGCTTTCAAACGACCCCGAGTAGGTTAAAAACACAGTTACATGCACAATAACAAAAAGTAGCACTATTTAGAACTATAACGAAGCGAACTCCATTTAATCTAAATCTTAACCATTCTTTTTTTTAACTTATGTAACGAAGATAAATCGCATGTTCGCTTGTTCTTTGCCAGTGCCTTGCTGTAAAGTGCTCTGTTGATGACACACGCACCAATGTTTATCTTGAAAACAGGCGAACCCCACCCCACCTTCCCCAAACTCCATAGGTGTTCCTCAAAAGTATCCTCTTACCTGATGCTTTGGAGGAAAATGAGCTGTCAGTCACTGCCTGCCTTTTCAGCAGTATCAGTCTTCTCCGCTAAATCCATCCATTTTTCGAAATAAGAGATCACAGCCAAATTATCCAGGATAAAAAAAAAGCGGTCTGCAGTGCTGTACTTTTCAGTTATTCCTTTTTCTGAGAGATTTGGAGACGGCTGGGACGCTGCTCAAGTCGGTGCTGAAGGAAGGAAACAGGTCTATATCTTCTCAGTGCAGTCAGTTTCTTTTTTTTAAAATCACTCCGCTGTAAAAAGAAGTCTGTTGAAATGACAAGCGCTAATTTCGCCGCGCTTTTCACTTGCCGGTGACGGCGCGCAGCGGAAAGCTCCAGTGGAAGGGTCGCTCTGTGCGTTCCTGGCCGTGTTTCCCCATTGAGAAAGCCGCCGCTGACAGTGTGAGCTCCCCGTTTGTGCCGCCCGGGCGCTCCAAGTACAGAGTCTGTGAATGTGGAAAAGGTAGAGCCAGTGTGCGCAACCGGCAGCGTGCGTGTATTACAATGTGCCCAGCTGTAAGGAGAGGGAGCGATCACATGTCTTGGAGCGGGACTGCCCACTCCTGCCTCTGCATCAACTCTCTATCAGCGTGATTTAATAAGCCAGCCTGTCACATCTCCATGCATAACTGCGCCGCCGCACACGTAACCTTCAGCTGTCTCGGAATGAGTGAGAGAACATGAGTAAATTGCTCTTTGAGTCATCGTCGCGCTCCTAGAAATTTTTTTGCGGAAGCAGTTCGAAAGTTCAGCGTTCACCTGCGACACGACAGCCCGTGAAGATGCGCATTCACCATGTCTGTATGCAACCATTTAGACTTAGACAAACTTTATTGATGTTCGGGGGAAATTATTTTGACACAGATCTCCTACATCACAATAGGTTATTAAAACAGAGACCAAAAATATAACTGATAATAATAAAAAAAACATATATAAATAAATAAGCAGCAAAGTTAGTAAGAAACTGGTGTCAAAATGTATATGTACAGGTAAAAATATAATTATACAAATATATCTCAGCGAAGGACCTTTAGCCAATATAATACTTGATAGAGACATTTATTTTATTTACTTTATACACACAATTTTACCATAAAAGACCAAGAAAACTATAAGAAAAACATTCAAATTGTTATTTTGTCTCATATTTTAGTTAGGATTCACAAAACAGCATTGTATATTCATTTGCTTTTGTGTCATCTGTTGGTGTGTTTCTTCTGGGGCAAGTGAAAACAAGATGTGTAGTTAATTTGTCTCTTAAATATAACAGTCTTGCCACATCGTATGCATATAACCCATTTTGAAACGGCATTTTCTAGATGGGATGCTGGATGAAGCTAGATGGGATGAAGTCTGGCAAAGAGGTCTGAATCCGAATAAGGACCGTGTGTTATGTCCCTTTGGAGGTCTATTTTCTCCGTTGTATGCTCAGGTGGTCGTATATGGGAATAGGCGTTGACATTTGTTCAGTGGCCTTCCTTTTGCTCCGTGACACCAATCAAGCTTTTTCATGTTCATTGTGAATAGGTTTTGTAAGAGCAAAGTACATTGATATCCGGTGTGTATAGTCAGGGCTCTTTCCTATTCATTTTTCCAAAGCCATTTCAACTTCTCCTGAATGGTACAAGACTATCCGACTGCTCTGAATTTGGCTCCCCGTTAATGGGCCTGAATTACACTTTTTTGTGACTGATGTTAAAATGTTGTTTCCTCATCAAAACATTTCTGGAATAGTGTTTTGTTTTATTCACACATGTTTAATTCACAAATCTTGCACATTTAAGCTACTTTCTTCTTTAAAACAGAATACACGGTTGGAAGGAGTCTTTGTGGTGTCATGTGATAACACACAGGGAGTGCTCCACTGTGTTTTTAAACTCCATACACACTTAAAAATTACTGCTTCGTGACATCACAAGGTGGAACAGACCATTGAATAAAACTAAATACAGCACCAGAAATATTTTTATGGACAACATTCTAACAGGTGCGTTGTGTTTTTCTGGTACTTTTCTTAGTGGAAATGTTATTCCAATATGTCTCACAGTGTGGTATTAAACCTTTCTGTCTTCATGGAGACCAAACCAGGCCAAGTTACAGGTACGATCTGTGGAGTGGCAACCCCACTAAAAGTTATAAAGTCTGTTTTTGTAGGTACTTTTTAGCAGTAAAACCACATGTAATTGCATAATTGTAAGGTAGAGGTATTTAATGTCATACTGTGGAACATTCCTGGCAGAGGAGTGACATATCCAAGTAAGCAGGTGGCAGACCTTACATAGAAGTTACATAGTGCACCTTTAAGACTGTGAAAATCAGGCACAGTTCCATTTAACTAGCTTTACATTTTTCCGATGTGCATTTATGTATTAAGGGACCCCATGTTGCTTCCTTTTGTGTAATTTGGCACATTTTGTTTGTTTTTTTTTTTTAAACCTGTGGTACACTTCCTGCTACAACCTCTTTTGCTCAGGCTTGAAGCTGGTATTTCCTCCAGTATTACCAATAGAAGGCTTAAAGGTATTTACGAGTAATTACCAATTCTTCTCTTTTGTGAGCACGAATAATATTGTTCACGGTCTAAATTCATTTTGTCGACAGCCCGTACAATCCTTCCCATTGGACGCAGTTGAAGCCGTGAAATGAGACAGTCTCATAAACAACACCCTCAGCGGAGTAGATTGAAGGCATCCAATTTCAATCAACATTTGTAATTTGTCCAGTTGTGCTTTCATTTCTGCTAAGTTAATGTTTTTGTGATACTACGCTTTGTACAAATGGGCCGAGCAAACCAAATTTTCGCAGACTGTCACTCCCTCGTCGTCTTCCTCATTTGGGGGCTTCCATCATTTCCAAACAGCTGTTGTTTCAGGCACTGCCAAGGCCCAACCACAACCGACCAATCACAGGCCAACTTGGAGCTTGGATCGGGGCAAGGCTGTTATGCGGCGCCGTTTGCCAATACCACTCTATTTCCTCTCCTCTCTTTATGTCATTCTTTCTTTCCAGCTAATACAACTTTCCAATACAGCCAAGAATCCTCACTATGCACTTGCTAGCCAAATCAAAATACCAATTTAGACCCAGTCACTTTCTTTTTCTTCATTTTTTTTTTTCTCTAAATAATTGGAAATTGTTTCTACTTACATTTAAAGGTACACTGTGTAACTTTTCTGGTGGAGAGTCCTCGGTCATCGGTTTTCTCCATAGTTATTTTGGATGTTTGACAGTATGCCGTTAAACTATACACCTTGCATTTGCTCAGTTATATGTGTTTTACTGACTTAAAAACATGCATTCTTACTGTGAGTGGGCTTGCCTCTCCACAGACGAAAAGTCACACAGTGCATACAAAAATATTTAAGATTAAAAGATTTTAGATATAAAGATATAAAGATTTTAACCCTGAAATAAAGTTGTTACCTTTTCAAAAACATCTGGAGTTCTGTTTTGTTTCATTCGCACATGTTTGAGTAATCCTGGATTATTAGGCTGCCTAAATCACCAAAGCTCAAAATGCTCTGATCCACCTAAAGTAAAGCAATAGTTTTCAAGTGAACTGCCAACTTTTACCTTTTTTTCTTCTATTTGTTTCTCTCAAAATAAATAATTTTCTTGAAAATTCTATCTACTTACATTTCAGCAGTTTTCGCTCTATCAAAGCATTTCTTCATCAGATGAGAGAGGTTGCCGCATTACTAAGCCTTGTCTCGCAAAAGCATTGTGCCAGAGTGAAAGGTTGAAAAAAAAAAAAAAAAAACAGATCTGGGGAGAGAAGAAGAGAGAAGAAATAGCAAACAAGAAGTGGAGATTAGGAGCAGTGAGAGAGAAAATTCATTTGGAGGAAAATGTCTTGGCAACTCTAGCTCAGCGGCGGACGGTGATGGGAAGAGGATGATTAATGAAACGGAGGGAGGCTGAACTCTAGACATCATTCACGTCAAATTTATTAGAGCATGAGTTTCCTTTTAGTTACAGGTGTTCTACGTCCGCACAAATGGATGGATATTGCTGCATTGTGAGAGAAAGTAGTGCAAAAATCATGCAGCTCTGATGATCTGTTATGTCAAAAATGTTTTAATTGTAAGTCTAGAAACAGAACAGTTTGTATTTGTCATCACTGGGGTATTATGCAGCATTTTTTTTTTTGCAGTTTTTACCATATTATAACTTTGTTCCCTCATCAAAAATGCCTGAAGAGGTTTTATATCCTTGTGTTAAAGTAGGTTTGTGGACCCTTTGTTCCATTATTTTATGTGCCATTTTATCATTTAATCAACTTAATTTACCATATCCAACTAAACAGCTTGTTGTTCTGGGTTATGTTCTAGTTGCACTTAAGTTAAATTACCATACACACAAATACATGTTACTTTAAAGATATTTTATTTGATTACACCTATGAAATTTCAGTTCTACAATTCAGTTAAATACATATATCCACTTCTTACCTGTATCTCCACGTGATCAAAACAACTTAACTCAATTTAAAGACATATTTGTAGTCCAAATTATCGAGAATCACATGAATCAGTCTTAGCCAAGACAAAGAAAGACATTATAGTCCTAAATGAGCAGTTTTTCAGTTTTCTTGACAAAACTTGTGCCCATCTTTAGACACACTAACAAGTCCCAGCAGATAGTTCCAGGTTGCAATCAAAAATGTGGTTCATAAATATAATCATATCATATATACTTAAATATTTTTCCCCGCAAATTGCTGCTTTTGCAATGGGCCAGAAATGATTGTAAGGAAAGAAAAGTTTGGTCTTTGAAGTTATGTAAGAAATCAAATTTGAGTGTCTGCTCTTACACAATTATACTAGTTTTTCTGTGTATGATAGACCTGGATGAGATGAAAATGTAAAATGTATTATACTTGGTACAATACAATACAAAGACTTACATTCTGCTCTGTTGTTATTTAAGAATCCAAGACATAAATAATTTTGATGTCACATTTCGTAATTGCTTTTTCGATTCCATTAAGAAGCTAATTGAAACACGTTAATCTTTCGCACACTTCTCTGTAATTGGGCTATGTTTTATTAGTGGCTGTTTTTTTTATGAGCAGTAACGATGCCTTAAGGAGGTTAGCTTAAATGTGATCCATCCTTTGGTGTGACTCTCCCTCTGTAAACTGCCCATTATCGTCCCATTAGTCTATACAAGCCGCTCACATTCCAGGGCACGACACTGGAGCTGCCTTGGCATTTGCTCTTGTCTTGTTCAATGCTTTTATCCAGTCAGAAGGAGATTGTGTCTGTGCGTTAAAACACAGGAAAGCAAAAGAGACATTGATATGCAGATATTTTATTACGTGTGTGCCAGAATTAATAGGACTAATTGTAAAAGTCAAATCAGTCTCATGCACACCCAACCCCCATTAATTCTTCATTTAAAAATCCAAGTTATTCAATTTTTGTTCCATTAAATGCACCTAAAATCTCCTTTGAGGCATGCTGCTATGCATAATGCATGAGGATTTAGCAGCCTGTGCAGAACACCTGCATGGATCAATACTAGAACATTATTATTAAATGCTTTTAGTGCAGACATAGTGTAAAAATCAAGCAGCATTTTATACCATTCACAGTTAAATGGTAGATTTCCAACTCTGCTTTTGTAACCAAACCATCTGACTTATAGGCAGATGGTGCCAGTATTTTTGAAAACTAATACTATATACTACTAAAGCCTCCAAGATGCACTGTACTTGTGACTCCTGTGAGATTTAAGCCATGTTACAATGTTACCTCATCTAAAACATACCTGGAGTTATGTTTTGTTTCATTCACAGATTTGAGCAATAATGGATTATTAGGATATCTAGATCTCTATAGCTCAAAATGCTTAGTTCCACCTTGTAATGTCATGAAGCAATAGTTTTTAAGTTACAGCTACCATTTACCATCTGTTTATTAGAGATTGACTATTCCAAGCCTGAAATTATCCAAATGACTCTTGTCAAGCTGTGTGGAGTTTAAAAGCACAGTGGAGCATGACCACATGACATCACAAGGTGGAACAGGGTGTTTGAGAGAAGAACATAAATATGCAGGGATTCTGAGTTAAACATGTGTGAATGAAACAAAGCACATCTCTAGGTATATTTTTGATAAAGAAACAACATTATAACATAGAACAGAAAATATCTAATATATGGGCCCTTTAAATGCAATATATACATTATATACAGTATAATCACAATCCAACATAAATGTCAGATATGTGTTTTTTGAGTCCAGCATCCTCAGTGAGCATCCACAGACGTTTTATGAGATTTCAAATCAGAGCCGTGTGTGAATGCTGATGTGGATGCAGCACAATATATCTTGCTGCATCCACAAAAATGTCATGTGATTTTTTTTTTTTTTTTTTTTCAGTTTCATAAGATGTGCATGTGAAAAATCCTGAAATGCAAAGCTGTTACAGCAGTGTTGAAATAACCTCTATATAGAGATATATAGATAAGAAATAGCTTGTAAATGTATTTCTATTATGATGCACTGTTTGTATGAACTAGAGCAAAGTGTTTAAAGCATGAATGGCTCACGATTGACCACGGAATGATATTTAGTTTATAAAAGATGATTTTAAAATAATCCAAATGATTGTTAAAGGTGCACTATGTAACTTTTCTGGTGCTTGTCTCAAAAATATATGATTGTTTTATCTGGAATATTCCACTCTATGGAACAAGCAACACTATAAAATGTTTATAGACAATTGACATTCAATATACACCCCACCTCAACTTCTTTAAAGTTGAAGTTACATGGTTCAACTTTAAAGAGAGGTTAACACGCAACATATTTACACCATATTTACACCTTTTATTGTTTTGAAAATGCAATATTTGTCGAAAACAACGTATTAACATGTTTTATAAGTTTCACTTTTTCTGAACAAAAAAAAAATCTTTCTTTTTTTCCTGCAAATTGTTCTTTTTCCAATATACCAAAAATGATTCTACTGAAATAATTGTAGAAAAGTTTGGTAGAGGGTCTTTGTGTCTCTTTGTGTATGACAGATCTTGATGAGGTGAAAATGCAGGGCCGCTTTCAATACCTTCCAAATCTTTTATCACAGCTTGCTGCGATCTAAGGAGCACTCCTTCTTACCTTCATGATATCACACGTCAAACGATATCTACCAAAACATGCAATGTAATGTAAATATTATTATTACATTGCCAATTCTATACTACTCCTTTCGTATACACTATATCATCACAGTAACAAGTTGTGGTGCCTGCGTGTTTGAAGTCAGTCAGAAATCCCTCAGTTCTTTGGCCACTCACCAGAGGACACATCTCTCCCCTGTCAGCCCAGAATGAGGGAGTAATTGAGCAGGAGATGAGTGCGCGGCAGGAGACGTTGGCAGCCATGGAAATGTCCCCTCACGGACCAATAAAAATGTCCTCTGCCTCCAGCGGTAATTGGAGCGGGGACAGTGGGCCGTGGAGAGCACCTGTTGAAACGCTTTGCTCAATACTCCACCATTAACCTGATGAGACCGGGGACTCAGTGCATCCTGATGGAAAACCGATGGATGTGAAATCAGAGGCCATGTTACACAAGACTATGATTTGAGTTTAAAAAAAAAAAAAAAAGTTTTATTTTAGCGTGAATTAGCGTCATTCTCCAGTCCAGTGCCTGCAAACAACAATCCAGTGAGTTTGTCACCTGACCTGCTCACCCCTTCTACGTTCTGTTCAAATGTTAAAGGGTCTGGAATAGCACCATAGAAATTTTGCTTACACATGTACTTTTTCAAAATAATAAAAGGTAACATGGGGATCTATGTTATATGTTAGCACTTAATACCCCATGTAAGTGTAATGCCCCTTAAGTAATTTTTAGGAGTAGATGTTAAATGTAGATGTTATCCCTGGAATGTTCCACACAATGTCATAAAACGTGTTAATTTCTATGTAGACAGGCAGGTCACACCACCCAACCACATATTTTCTGGCAATAAAAAAACACATCATATTGAATGATAGATATATTTATACAGTATGTATGTGGTGTTGAAACACTGCTCAATACTAAACCATTAACATGATGAGACCGGGGGCTCTGTGCATCCTAATGGAAAACTGATGGATGTGAAATTAGAGGCCATGTTACACAAGATTATGGTTTGAAAAAAAAAGTTTTATCTGACTTTTAATTGGCAACAGCAATCCTGAGTTTGTAGCCTTAGCAGCCAGTCCCTCTTGGACAATAATTATTGCTAGAGAGAAATATATTGATAATACTGAAACTACTTTAAGCCACTGACACAAAAACAATAAAGCAAGATAATGCTGCTCACTAAACCATTTTAAATAGACTGTATCGTATCATTTATAAGCATGAGTTGCAACAAATACATAGCAGAACAATTAGACATAGAAGTTATTTTTTAACCCTCTACAGCTCAAATCTTACTATATTACAAATTAAATAACAAAAATCTCCCCATTATTAAAAAGGAAATGTACACATGGTCAATACTGAGACCAAAAATATATTGTTTCAGCTATCATATATTGAATGATAAGTGGATATAGTAATTAGTGTGACAGGCCTAGTCAGTTCTAGACATTGGGTTCAAATCATAGACTGTATAAAAAAGTGTGATATCATCCATAGCGTTCAACACCACTCAAATGATGCTAACAGTTACAGGAGCAAATCTGGAGCCAGGCTCTATGTTATGTATATGTATTTGATTTTTTTGACTTACGAAACAGCGGGAAAAAATTCAGGATCATGTAAAGTGGGTTAATAAGAACATTTTAAGACCCAGATGAAGAGCCTCACTGCATCAGTTACAGAGAGAAGAGCGGCAATA
>JACN01051503.1:0-14156 GCA_000787155.1 Scartelaos histophorus
ACACTGTCAAAGCCTCTGAACACAGCACGATTTCAAAAATAAACTCTGCATGAAAAAAGTGAAGTTGTTTCCTTTCTGTTTGTGAATTGTAAATCAGACTTTCCAAGTGCCTAAATGGCCATGGGTAAAATAGGTAATGAGTGTTTGTACGTCTGTCGACAGTGTCTGTAAGAGGCCAAAATAAGTGAAACTGAATGTTCAGGATTGAGCAGAGAAGCAGCACTTTCCTTAAATTATCAACTAAGAATTTCAAGAGTTCTTAATTTAATCTAAATTAAATTTGTGGATTATTCACATGAACTTGAAAGAGGCTTAAACAGTCTCCTGACCCCCCTCCTTTATAAACAGATTAGTCATGTATTCAGTGATGGGTCATAACAGGCTCATCGACAAAGCACTTGACTCAGCAGTTTGATATGCCAATTCATAATGGAAAATATAATGTGCATAAATAATTCAATATAATGCATATATGTTTGTATATGTTTAGGGTTTTACTTATACTTCAGTAAAGATTCAGCAGTGATGGCTGTTATCATTGAGCTGGTTCAGAGAAGATGATGTGGTTTCTGTGTCTATAAGTAAACTCTGTAAGTTGATGGTTGATCAGTGAAGCAGCACTACTTTGTTCCTGCCCAGTTCTTACCCAGGATGCACCTGTGGCCCTGATCTTTGTTAGAGACGGTTACATTTTATATTTCAAATAAACTGGCCCTGAACCCGGTCATCTGAGTAGTGTAGGGAGTTTCAGCCCTTTAATGGGGTCTGAATCTTTGGAAACTATTCTTTACCAGAGAACAGTGAGAGGAATGACCAATGCTAATGTGAGACTGTTAGCTTTAAAGCCCTACAGACATGGACTTAGACCAACTTTATTGATTCCCAGGGGAAATTATTTGGACACAGTAGCTCACACATCAAATAATATGAAGTAGGCCACGTGTGCACCCAAAACAGAAACTATACAGTCATTTTGCTCAGTTCTTAAACTCTCATTTATGTACCAGAATCGAGGTGGAAAAAGAGGCAGTTTCAAATGGAAAATCAGGTGTGACGTGCCCACAAATAGCACATAGTTTGCACTCGTAATTTAGCACCTGGTTGAGTAAATATACCCCCAAGTGTGAACTGTCATATTTGTATAATCATTAAGTCCCTGATGGGTGCTCTCACACCATACAGGCGATCATTTTTGTTATTTTTAGAGCTTTTCACCATAATTCATGCACGTTTGAGCATTAATCACTTATTTTTTACATTTCCAATCAATAATGTTTCCACCACCACCAGTACACGGCCACAGCTATGAACTTACTTTGTTCTCCAATTTTACTTCTGCAGGACTCAGCAAAGTGCATACAAATGAAAAAAAAAATCAACTCATTACTGCGATCTGCAGCTACCCATCAAAGGGGCCGACTTCTTGTTGTGATGACATTTACTGCGATGTCAGCTCCCACTGGCCACCTGTTTTCTAACATGGACATCAGTGGACTTGTGGACAGTGAAGTAACAACTGAAGACGTGAAAATAAAACAGAGCTCGCAATTTAAAACATTTTCTTTACGCTATAATATACCCACGAGTGTACTCACAAAAAGTACTCAAGATTCACCAACAATATTGCAAATTTTATTTAAACATACAAAATTACAATTGCAGCAGAAAATAAACATCTAGTCTAATCCAAACGGAAATATAATGAAATCTGAAATATGGCTCAGGGAAAAACTCTGCATTTAAGCTGGTTTATAATCCACTGTCAGTTTAGCAGCTCTATTTGAAATGTGGTTGTGGATGGAGTTAAGGTGTTTAACCCCACTTGAAGTGGCAGTTACACACAGGGCTTAGCCTGTGTCCACTTTGTTCTTGGTGCTCAAACTCCTGGTCAGCTTCAGCCTCAGCTGAGAACAGAAGAGAGTCGATCTTGAATAAACAGTTTTAAACCAAACATACATACTGTACATAGTATTAGTGAGTGGGTCCAGCACAATTTACACAAGAAACACATTTTTCTTATTCTTTAAACTAGATTCCAGCAAAATACATATTTAAACAATATTTGTATTTGACACATAATCATTTCTGTGTGCATTAGAGGAGTTTTGTCCCAGTGGTTTCTAGCTAACAGGTAGACAATTCCCTAATGTGATGTCAAGATTTGTAACTAGAAAGTAAAATTTTAAATCTGAAAAATGGACTAAGGAAAAAAGTGAAATGTTTTGTCATATCTGAAAGGTGCACTGCACAACATTTCTGCTCGTCTCCACTTGTCTCCATTGAAATGTTATTGCTTCGTCAAAAATGCTTGTCTAGAATGTACAACAGTATAGATTATACCTGCCTACCACAGGGAGGCCAGCAGTGTTTAAGTCAAATGAGTAGTTCAACCTGTCATAGGCACTACGAGTTCAAAGCTTTGCCAGATTATTTATCAAATAATGACTTTTGTGTAAATGAATTATACAATTTTGTGTAAAAGTTTTGGAACCAAACAAACCTGAGATCCTGCAGTGGACTCCTGGGGCAGTGCAGGAGGTCACACAGCTCCTGATTGTCAGACTCTTCCAGAGGATTCCCAACCAGGAAGAGTGCTTTCACATGTGACGAGGGGTTAAACTTCAGGGCTGAAGCCAGAGCACGGCAACTGGACTTTGTCAAACCACAGTCTCGCAATCTGAAAGGAGCAGAGTACAGTGAGAGATGCAAACATAAAGTGCATATGGTGGGTTTTTAAAGCACTTTACATCAAGGAACCACTCATCCATTCCCACACCAGTGTACACAGACACTGGGGGCAAGGTGGATTAAGTGTCTTGCCCAGGGACACAACGAGGGCATTCATCTGTAAGAGCTGAAACTGCACAGCCAGCCTGAGGATCAGTGGATCTGACTGCTTAGCCATTAATGATTTTTATGTCTAGACCAGGATTTGAACCTTCAGATCAGTGGACAAACATTGGACTACCTATTGCTAAGGTTATCATACTTTTGCATCAGTTAATTGTCAGTTTGTGAAGAAAAAAGTTGAAGAAAAGCACAGAAATACAAGAGGTAGCAATGAGCTCTAAAGCAAAATACAGTGATTTAAAGGTTCATTGTGTAACCTTTCTGGTGGAGGGTCTGTTAAATGCTTGTCTCCATGGAGATGTTATTGCTTTTACAATGTTTCAGTGTATGGCGTTAAAACCTGTCTTCAAAGAGAACAAACTATACGAAATTACAGGTCAGATCTGTAGACCTGCAACCCCGCTCATGGTCAGAATATCTGTGTTGTGAGCAATAAAACCAAGCCATGACCAAATGTCACACTGTGAAACATTCCAGTCAAGAGCAATGACATATCCACAGCTGCGTTCCAGTTATGTTTGAAGGTTGGAAACTGATAATGGTTGATAAGCTACAGTTCAAACACTGTTACTATTTATTAAACTACACATGGTTTTATATTTCAAAAATACCCAGAAAAAACGTCATTCTGACTGTGAGGGGGTTTCCTGTCAACAGATCTCACCTGTAACGTGGTCTGGTTTGGTTTCCATGGAGATAGACATATTTAATGCCATACTGTGAAACATTCTAGAAAAAGCAATAACATCTCCATGGAGAAAAGCATTTGATGCTAATTTAAATGGGTAAGAAGTTAGGCTGATTTGAACACGTCTAAACCATTTTTTTTTCTATATTGTCATTACGGCTGTACATAGTTATTGTTTTTCCAACTTGACCATTGGAACACAGAAATTCTGAAAAAATTGAAAAATGAAGTCCGACCTCTGAGGGTAAAAGGAACATTCAACATGTTTTAGCCCCTTATGGTTGTTAGTCATGGGTACCACTCATATCTGGTGTGTGACCAGGAAGGAAAATAATTACAGCCACGAGAAAGCAAAAACTAGGAATATTTTTTGTCAAATCTTCCATATAATTATGTTAACTATGTTTTAGTGCAACTAAGCTGTCATATGCAATTTAATTGTGATTTTGTGTTTCTTTAATAAAACATGGAAATATCTGTACTCATTAAGAAGAGCAAGAGGCTTTCATTTTCAAACAACACTGCCCATTCTGCACTGGAATATGTTTATTTTAATCTGCAGCGAGTTATATTGGACATTGTAAAAGTCTGATTCCTCAAAATGTATTTTCCTCCCATAGAGACACACACCAAATCTTACAGCCTTGTACTGAACAAGATTTTGATGAAGCATACGAAGGATTTTTTTTCCTGATTCAATGTTTGATTTGTTAAAATTTCATCTCCAAAAAATAAACTAAATTTGAATTTTGGGGAGAATTTTATAGGCGGCACGGTGGCAACACTCATGCCTCACAGCAAGAAGGTTGCGGGTTCGATCCCCGGGTCACCCGGGCCTTTCTGTGTGGAGTTTGCATGTTTCCACCCCGTGTCTGGATGGGTTTCCTCCGGGTACTCCGGTTTCCCCCATCACCCAAAAACATGCAACACCCTATGAACAGGGACCATTGACCGTCAGTTCCTCCCTCCTGTGGGCTCACCACCTGCAGAGGGGCTCATAGGGTCTGGGTCTGGTGCACAGTGTAATGGGCCATGGGGCCAATGGGGCCATTAAGCAGGAGAAAATGGATGGGAAGAATTTTTAGTCAAGTATCCAAAATTCCCTCTCTCTATTTTTTTGTATCTAATATGACACAAAAATGTTAACTCTTGTGAACTTTAAGCCGTGCTATAATGCCAATACCTCATCAAACATATCTGGAATTGTTTATTATTGTTTCATTCACACATTATTAAATAATCCTTTATTATTAGTCTGTCTGCATTTCCAAAGCTCAAAATGCTCTGTCCCACCTTGCAATATGTGTTATAACACAGATTATAAATATTGTAATATGGGCCTTTAACAGCAGACTCACCCCACAGTCTCCAGTCGACAGTCTGGGCTCTGCAGAAACGCACACAGATGTTCCACCCCAGAGTCTGACAGGTCCTTGTTCCAGTCCAGGACTAGTTCTCTGAGGTGGGAGGGGTTTGACCTGAGAGCTGTGACCAGAGCCGAGCAACTCGACTCTGACAAACCACATCGAGACAATCTGAAAAGGTTTGTAAAATAAAAGTGAGACGCCAGACCAAAACTGGGGTATCTGCCCTCCGAGGTATTTGGTATCTGAGAATATCTGGTATATTTCTGAGGTCTCTGGTGTCTGAGGATATTAAAGAAGAGTATTATAGATGGTATAGAGGATTTTCCAAGAACGAGTAGTACAGTGCCGCCTCCTCCTTATGCCAAAAAATAAGTTAAATAAGAAAAAAATAAGAAAATAAGTTCACTCCTTATCACTGCACAGAACTTGTAACTACAAAACAGTGTAACAACAAGCAGAGGCAAAAACAGACTTTATCTTTTTCTTCTCTGGGAGGAAGCTACAGCTCTAAAAAGCACAATAGATAATGAGCTAGCCTTGTTTTCTATTGGCTGATGTTTATCTGGATCCACCACGTCCACAGCTGATGGATTTTAATTTGTTTTTTTTTGGTCATCATAATTACAAGGCTGCTGCATGTCTATAATGTTTGTTTTTTTTACTTTTATTGACTATTTGAAGCAAAAAAAAAAAACCCAAAATCCCCCATACAATCTTTAAGCAAAAATATCTTTCTCTTTTTTAGCTTTCTGCCATATTATTATTTTGTGTTTGAAGAGTTTTTAAGTATCATCTATGCATGGGCCCTTTTCCAACCCTCCTGCTCCCACACAACCATACTCCATAAATATACAAAAACATAATTGTACGCTGCAACTTGACAAACCTGGTGCGATGTGCAGTCGTTTCATTAGCGGCAAGTATGCTGACTGTAATGTGACAGTGCTCTGAAGGGGGAGTGACTAAACATGAGGAGCAAAGGGAGGAGACACTCAGAGCATCAAGTACAAAAGTGAAACATTTTTAATATGTTGTTTTAGGCAAATATACTGTAGCATATTAAAAACAATAAAAGCAACAATATTTAAATGTTATGAGAGGGGATGGAAAATAATGAATTGCATTTACTCACATTACTGTATTTGAGTAGTTTTTAGGAGTCATTTGTCATTTTTGTCGTTTTTGAAATAGGTCATTTCACTTTTACTCAAGTACATTTTGACGCAAGCACCTTAATAGCATTGGAACTCACTCTCATTACTGAGTAAAAGAGAAAAAAAATCAAATCTGAAAAAATCCCCAATCTTCTGGAAATGAAAATAAATGTGCATTATTTTCACTCAGTCACTGTACAGAAGCATCAGTCTGTCCTGGAGATTCTTGAAGAAGATCCAAGAAGAAGGAGCAGTAAATAATTCTGGAGAGGAAAGTGAAAGAAACTCTTGGCCAAACTTCGGACAGATATTTTCGTTCAAAAGCAAAATAGGGAATAACATAATAATGCAAAATGTACTGCCCCCTGGACCCAACTGTGAGTGTTCAAAACCTCCACATCAAACCTGACAGTTGGACCATATCATTCAAAATTTGTTAAACTGTTAATTTGTTTAGTTTGTTTGTTATGTTGTTTGTTTAAATTCTATTAAAAAAAAGCTCAGTGTCAGAGTTTGTAGCTCAGTGTCTTTAAAATGTACAAAGTTTGTCTGTATCTGTAAGTCGATAAAAACAAACTGTGCTAGATTAGATGTAAGACTCATCCTTTTTTACATCAAATAACTGAAAGTAACTTTGACTCGAATTACATTTTAAATTAAGTATTTATTTTACTTTAACTCAAGTAGATTTTTAGTTGGTTACTTTGACTTTTACTTGAGTTGGAATTAAGCAAAGTAAAGATACTTTTACTTAATTGCAATTTCAGTACTTTTTCCACCTCTGATTATGTGTTAGCAGAAGCTGAGAGTGGGCCATCTCTAGTGGCCAGAGCCATTTTAAGTGCTTGGTGACATCACAAACAACTGCCCTGATTAAAACCCATTGTTTCTGAGTACAAACACCTGGCTGCATGGGCGGAGTTTGAAATGTGGAGACCCATTTGACCAATCACACTGTTCCTCAAATGTCCAGACCCCTCCCCTCATTGGGCTTCACTCTCCCCTTTAGTCCTCCAGGTTCTGCCCAGTTTAGCAGCTCTGACATGGAGTTGACAATCTGAAATTGCCTTAACCTGCAGATGTTTGTGATGAGGAAACAACATTATAACAGGAAAACAGTGTCTTTTCCAGAGATACAATGAGGGTTTTCCCAACTACAAAGCCACTTCTGCCGACACTGACCTCAGAGTCTCCAGCTGACAGTTGGCACTCTGCAGTCCGTCACACAGGACCTCAATTTCCGAAACAACTTCTGGGTTCATGCTCAGGTCCAACAGCTTCAGGTGAGAGGGACTGGCTTTAAGAGCTGATGCCACGACTTCACAGTGAGTCTTTGAGAGTCCACAACCAGTAAGTCTGAAAAAAATAAATAAAATTAGATGAGTACGTTAATGTTTTAAAGACACTCTATGTATGTAACTTTTTCAATGTGTGTGGGCAAGTATTCATCTTATTGTAGGAACTAAAATCTAAAATACAGTACTGTAATATCATACTTTTCATGGGGACCTGTATTTGCTAGGCATGTACAAAAATATAACAGATAAAGTTTGAAAGGCAATAAATTGGTACAAGAAATATTACAATAAATGATAATACTGAAACAAAATTAACTTATTTTAAATTGTACTGTAGCCAATAATTAACCATAGAAGTGATTTGTTGTGATTTAATCTTATTGTATTACATAAAAAATAGAAAAATTTCCCCACCACTACAAAGAAAATGTACATGATAAATATTGACCCCAAAAATAATTGTTAAATTTTTCACATATCGGACAATAAGTTGATTATCGACAGGTCTAGTCTTCGCCTGGTATGTCCAGACTGATATCTATGTCCTCACTCTCTGGTTTGGTTCTTTTTCAGTGACCAGTGTGAAAGAAGGCGATCACTGGGCACCACAGATTAACAAAGTTCAGTGCTAAGTGACTCTGCAGAAATAAATATTTTTTCCTAATAAGCAGCAGTATTCGTTTTGATAAGGATGGACTGTGCATTTCCCGGATAAATTCCCTGGCTAATCTAACTATCATTTTCACCCTTTTGAACTCTGGGAGATTCACCAGTGACCAGACTCACATCTTTGTAAAGTAGTTGACAAGTGTGTACTCTGGATCCCTGACAAGACTCCCTCATGGAGACACAATTCAATTCCCCATGTCATAAATCTGATTAATTATTAAATGGTTTAAATTTCAGATATGGGTTCATTCAATTTGAGGTTAGGGTTTAGGTTAAGGTAAGGCAAGGTAAGGTCTGAATTAGTCTTCAGGGAATTAGTCAATCACTGCTTCAGTCAATGTAATGTCCCCAAGAAGCCTGGAAATTGAACACACACGTGAGTACATTGTGTGTCTATTACAGTTTTTAATGGCTCAAAAAAAAAAAAACTTGAAAAATATCTATTATAACTGTGAACTGGATAACTCCACAGATCTGAACAGTAACTTGGCATGGTGTTGTCAGCTGCTTGTCGTCAACAACTTCAAAGAGACAAGCAGGGACAGACCCTCCAAAAGTGACATGGTGCACCACTAACTGACAAAGCAGAGTGCAAAAGCATTATTAATATAACTTACATAGCTTTTCTGCAGTTCCTCACAGCAGGGATCAGCCTCAGCCGTCCCTCCTCTGAGGTATTGTACTTAGTCAAATCCAGTTCCTCCAGAACCTCTTCCGACATCTGCAGCAAATAGGCCAGAGCTGAGCACTGAATCTCAGAGAGAAATTCTGTTCTGTCCCCTGAGTTGAGCAACTTCTGCATTTCTTGACCAGCTGAGCGGTCCTTCATCTCCACCAGACAGTGGAAGACGTTAATGCTTCGATCTGGAGAGATGTTCTTTGCGTTTGTCTCCTTCAGGTTGGAGATGATTGTTTGTGTTGTCCATGGGTTAATTTGTGCTGGACCTAACAGATCACCCAAAATTTTCTGGTTGGACTCCAGAGAAAGGCCATGAAGGAAGCGCAGAAACAAGTCTAAGTGGCCATTTCGACTTTGGAGGGATATAGTTTTTGAGGAAGACATCTAATGTTGAGTACCAGTACTGTTTTCCCAGAAATCTTTTTAGTTCCTCTATTTTCTTGTGGTTAAAACAGTGTTGCATGTAAACTGCAGCCAGAAACTCCTGAACGCTAAGATGAATAAAGCAGTAGATTGATTTGTTGAAGATCACACTCTCTTCTTTTAAGATCTCTGTGCAAAGTCCTGAGGAGACTATGGCATCAGACATGTCCAGACCTATCTCCTGAAGGTCCTCCTGGTAGAACATGAGGTTTCCTTTTTGGAGCTGTTCAAAGGCCAGCCTCCCCAGCTTACAAAGGACCTCACAATCAGCCAGTGTCAGCATTGGACCACTTGTCTCTTGTCCATACTTGTTCTTCCTGTGAGTCTGCACCAACAGGAAGTAGGCGTACATGTCAGTGAGGGTCTGTGGAAGGTCTCCATTCTGCTCAGTTCCCAGCATGTGGTCCAGAACTGTGCTGTGATCCAGCAGAAAACCGGGATCTGGCACATGATGTGGAGGATCCTGGATGCCCTGATGTGGGAGAAGACTCTTTCACACTGCGCTGCATCTGAGAACCTTCTCCTGAAGTACTCCTCTTTCTGCTTCTCTGTGACAAAGCCTCTGACCTCTGTAATTCGCTCTACACTCTGTACTGGGATTTGATTAGTTGTTGCAGGTCTGGAGGTGATCCAAATAAGAGCAGTAGGAAGTAATGAACCTTTTATGAGGTTTACCAATAGTACATTGACCTCTGACTGCTGTGTAACCTCAGAGATTACTTCACATGTGAAATTTAGAGAGAGTCTGCTCTCATCGAGGCCATCAAAGATGAACAGAAGTTTACAGCCGACCAGAGCGTGGGCTGAGAGTTCCTTCAGTGCAGGATGAAACACCTGTATGAGCTCCATTAGACTGTAGCGCCCCCCTCTGATCAGGTTCAACTCTCTGAAGCTCAGCAGCACCACAAGGTCTAGGTCTTGGTTCTCTAGGCCCTCAGCCCAGTCCAGGGTGAGCTTCAGAACAGAGAAGGTCTTCCCAACTCCAGCCACACCACTGGTCAGCACCACCCTGGGCCCCCGCTGCTCTTGGGGTAGTGGCTTAAAGATGTCATGACATCTGATTGGAGTTTCTTGGATGATCTTCTTCTTGGAGTACGTCTCCATCTGGCTCACCTCATGCTGTGTTTGGAGCTCATCACAGTGGCTGTTTGTGATGTACAGCTCAGTGTAAACCTTATTCAGAAAGGTTCTTCTTCCAGTGTTGGTTCCTTCAGATACATGTTGACACCTCTCTTTCAGATTCCTTCTATGGCTACCTGAAAGAAATGCCCAAATATTTAACTGCTGCAGGTCTTGATTTATTGTCATAAAACTATTGAGATCACGTCAGCCTAGTCGAGAGATACTGTGATGCAGATACCAGCACATGTCTTCATCAGGTTTGTGCGTTGTTGCTCCAGCGTCTCTTCACCCTGGGGACAGGTGCTTTTAGACCCACACTGTGCACAGCTGGTAAAACATGGATCACCAAGGATGATTTGACACTCTTCACAAGACAATGGGTCATCACTAGGAATCTCTCTGTAAACATAAACAAGAGCACCATGCAAATCAAGCACAATTACAACTGTAAGATTAATTGCAATTTGGATGAATAGGCTGCAGTTTTTGAAATACCATAAATTCTTCCGAATAACCAAATTTCCTGCCTTATTGTGCTTAAAACCTGCTAACCCTGCAGTTTAGATCTGTACAAATATGTTCTGTAACATGATTCTTGTATTAGTTTATCAGTTCTTTTTTTAGTCTTTTAGTCAATTCTCAAAATGTGAACTTTGAAAAGAATTTAATATATAGAATACTACAAGACACTATAGAATACAACAAAACATAGTGCAAATCTAATCTTAATGGCAAAAAATCAATTCATCAGAGAGCTGTGCAGCGGGGAGGTATTAACCAGGCTCACATTTTTAAAAACAGTGGTGCTACTGTATTCCCATGTAATTTCAACAATGCTTGATGTTTTTAACAGTAATATTCTATGTATAGTATATGTAACAAATTGTTTGTTATGAAAAAAAATAAAAATAAAAATCAGTTACTGAATTTCACCTTGACTGTCCAGGTTGGACAGAGAAATTGACTGGTTGTCCTTTTGAACAGTTGCTTTGCAGAGACAGGTGCTCATCCACTGGAGACGCTGCTCTTTGGGAATCTCTGAAACACCATCCACAGATACATTTACTACATGCAGAGGTGATACAGCACAGTAACATTTAGTTGATACATTTACTTTGATAACTTTTCAAGGAACAAATATTATTCATTATTTGCTCTTAGGTATTTTTGCATTTCATGTTATAGAACTTAAAATAATGACCATCTTCTTACAATGATGAACCATGTGCTCTCCAATACTGGCAGCTGGAGTTATGACCCCATCTGCTGGCAGGAGTGGGAATCACTAATCAACAAACAGCAAATAAGCCTAGCCAGTTTTAGGGGAGGAAGGAAGGAGGGGGGGAGTCTGGACGACTAAAGGAGAGAGTGAGAGGGAAGAAGGGCAGAGGACGATCTCTTGGACCTCTTCACACTTACAATACTAAATTCTGTGATTTTAATGTTGAGCAGTGGATGCGACAAATCTGCAAATAATGCAGTTTTGCCCAAAAATTGCAAAAAATGTATAAAAAAGCAGCAATTTGATTTTACCTTGAATTTGACTGTCCAGGTTGGACAGAGAAATTGACTGGTTGTCCTTTTGAACAGTTGCTTTGCAGAGACAGGTGCTCATCCACTGGAGACGCTGCTCTTTGGGAATCTCTGAAACACCATCCACAGATACATTTACTACATGCAGAGGTGATACAGCACAGTAACATTTAGTTGATACATTTACTTTGATAACTTTTCAAGGAACAAATATTATTCATTATTTGCTCTTAGGTATTTTTGCATTTCATGTTATAGAACTTAAAATAATGACCATCTTCTTACAATGATGAACCATGTGCTCTCCAATACTGGCAGCTGGAGTTATGACCCCATCTGCTGGCAGGAGTGGGAATCACTAATCAACAAACAGCAAATAAGCCTAGCCAGTTTTAGGGGAGGAAGGAAGGAGGGGGGGAGTCTGGACGACTAAAGGAGAGAGTGAGAGGGAAGAAGGGCAGAGGACGATCTCTTGGACCTCTTCACACTTACAATACTAAATTCTGTGATTTTAATGTTGAGCAGTGGATGCGACAAATCTGCAAATAATGCAGTTTTGCCCAAAAATTGCAAAAAATGTATAAAAAAGCAGCAATTTGATTTTACCTTGAATTTGACTGTCCAGGTTGGACAGAGAAATTGACCGGTTGTCCCTTTGAACAGCTGCTTTGAAGGGACAGGTGCTCATCCACTGGAGACTCTGCTCTTTGGGAATCTCTGAAACACCATCCACAGATACATTTACTACATGCAGAGGTGATACTACACAGTAACATTTACTCTTTGCTTGAATAACTTTTTAAAGAACACATATTATTCCTTATGCATATTGTATAATACAATATACTGTATTCTTATTGGCCTATAAAGCTGATTTTGAGTACCTTAGCTTTGTAGTGGCCACTGAAAGGAGGCCACACACTTTTAGACCACAAATCTGCATTAAAGTGGGACTAAACACCTAAACTCCACCCACAACCACTTGTCAAATAAAGCTGTTAACCTGGGCAGTACCAGGGGGATTAAATCATAAGAAACAGACACAGAAGAAGAGGAGAGGCTGTAATCAGGGCAGTCTTGGTTGATGTCAGCAAGTACTTGAAAGTACAGTTGCCACTGAAGGCAGCACAGACTTAGATTTAGGCATGTTTGACCACAAAGCTGCAAACGCACCTAGTTTGCACTGAAGTTGCCCAAAATGACTAACAACAGGACAAAGCTATTAAAACACCAGATAAAGTTTAGTAGCAAAAAAAAGTATATTTGCTGTTTAGTTCCACTTTAACTTTTCCACATTCACTTTTTAAAAAGTGAATGATGGGCGCCCTGAGGGTTAAGCAGTGTTATACTCACAGAGATACTCCTGTGGTGCTGCTCTCATTGTGAAGATCATTCCTGAGTATATATTTCGCATTACACAGTAACATTTACTCTTTGCTTGAATAACTTTTTAAAGAACACATATTATTCCTTATGCATATTGTATAATACAATATACTGTATTCTTATTGGCCTATAAAGCTGATTTTGAGTACCTTAGCTTTGTAGTGGCCACTGAAAGGAGGCCACACACTTTTAGACCACAAATCTGCATTAAAGTGGGACTAAACACCTAAACTCCACCCACAACCACTTGTCAAATAAAGCTGTTAACCTGGGCAGTACCAGGGGGATTAAATCATAAGAAACAGACACAGAAGAAGAGGAGAGGCTGTAATCAGGGCAGTCTTGGTTGATGTCAGCAAGTACTTGAAAGTACAGTTGCCACTGAAGGCAGCACAGACTTAGATTTAGGCATTTTTGACCACAAAGCTGCAAACGTACCTAGTTTGCACTGAAGTTGCCCAAAATGACTAACAACAGGACAAAGCTATTAAAACACCAGATAAAGTTTAGTAGCAAAAAAAAGTATATTTGCTGTTTAGTTCCACTTTAACTTTTCCACATTCACTTTTTAAAAAGTGAATGATGGGCGCCCTGAGGGTTAAGCAGTGTTATACTCACAGAGATACTCCTGTGGTGCTGCTCTCATTGTGAAGATCATTCCTGAGTATATATTTCGCATGTTCTTGGCGCTGCTTTTTCCTGGGCACTTCCTCAACTGGATTGTTATTCATATTGGAAGGTCAGATTCATCAAGTCTCCAACAACAGCAAAGTCTGAATTCCTATCATAAAATACCTACACAGAATAACTACAGTACTCTAGGATCAGCCAAACAAGTATAAGAGCCTTACAGATTTACTGGAGAAAATGTGTACAACTCCTTACAAGGTCAAATATCAAAATGGCTTGTGAAGACTTTCACTTTCACATTTGAGTCTCTCCCTAAGATTACTTCTATTCTGAGTCAGTGCGCCATCCAGAGTTAAG
>KN492449.1:0-12735 GCA_000787155.1 Scartelaos histophorus
CCCTTATGCAACAGATAACCCAATGTCAATACATCATATTATTATTGTTTCTTTATTTTTACTTGTACACATACAGTTATATAATTATGCCTTATTTGACATGGGTCTCTTGATATTTTTGGTACTTATTTAGAATTTATAATCACCGTTTATATTTGTTTCTCTGTTCTTGTAATATAATGTGATGTGTGAGCTAATGTATCCAAATAATTTCCCTTGATGATTGAAGTTTGTCTAAATAAGTCAAAGTAATGATGGAGTCTTCGCCCGGCTAGCCAAAAAAGAGGGAAAATAAACACGTACATATAAAAGGATGCCGTACTTATTCCGTGTACGTTCCTTGCAATGTTCAGGGTCATCGCAACGTACAGCGCACAAACTCGAGATGACGTTTTTAGTCTCGCATTGTTGACGATGTACACGCTAGCATGTTTGTACGTATGTTTGTGCGTATGTATATATGCTGTCACCAGAGCTGTCCTCGCGCATGTGTCCGGCGATGTTTGGTCAGCAGAGTGGAAGGGACATCGAAGGGTGCGGAGTGCGGAGCGTTTTCTCTTTGCGTTATATTGGGATCGCCGAGCCTTCCGCTGTACTCTACGCCGGTTATTTTTAATGCACAACAAAGCTGGAGTTTCCAAGTAGGTCACAAGAAGCAGTAACGGCGGATGTGTGCGCACTGGGAGAGGAGAATGGGGGATCTTATTGTCTAATATAGGGCTAATACAGTAGGGTGTTTGTATGCTTTGTTTAGGAGCTGTTTTTGACAAATAATAAGAATGGATATATATTGGATGTTTTTTGTGTTTTTCTCAGAAATACAGGGAACGTGTGACGCTCTTTCTTTAGGCAATAGAATGTGAGTTTTAACATTAAATCATAGGACTTTCCTTTATGCTACCATGTGACGTTATATCTGTGTAATCCCTCAGTGGTTCAGGTAGGTTCCATAGTGGTCTATGGCACTATACTAGTCCAGCGGTCCCCAATCCCCGGGTCATTTGGTACCGGGCCGCACAGAAAGAATAAATAACATTATTTTATTTATTTCAGAATCTGAAAGATATTTTATTTTGAAAAATGACCCGATTCTCTGTTACATCCGTCTATGTCACTCTTGGTCAAGGCGCTCTTCTCGGTCACCGCTAAAAATTTGTAAAAAACAAACGTCTTTGGAAAGTTTCTTTGCAAAGGGGAAAAGGCCCAGCCAGGAGACAGAAGAGGAGCCTACGACTTCCAAGAAAAAGAAAGCTACATTTAATAGACAATATCAGGAGCCCTACTTAAAATACGGATTTATCCCAACAGGAGATTCCCACTGCACCGAGCTGCTCTGCATAATATGCAGCGACCGGCTCTCGAATGAGGCAATGAAGCCCTCAAAACTGCTTCGCCACTTGGAATGCAGGTCATATCATATTATTTTGTTGTATTTATCCGCCACACCTTAAACGCCGGTCCCTGAAAATATTGTCTGACATTACACCGATCCATGGGCCAAAAAAGGTTGGGAACCGCTGTGCTAGTCCATGTGCTCTTATACTTGTTCTGATACAGCTCAAGATCATTCTAAAGTTATTCAGGTTCATTTCTGTCCTGTGAATGAGACTTTTTTTAGTATCCATACCTATTCGAATGTGTAGTTTCGATACTAGTTTTATTCGATCCGTTTGACAACCGTAACCCTTTGTCAGACGTCTGTCACTTTTGAATCTGCTTACTTTTGTCATGAACTCTCAAACTATTCATAAAAACAGACTCCGGGCTCCACTTTCTCTGTAATTTTGGATATGTGCGACTACTCTACTCGACCAGCAACCTCAGTCTCCTTTTGTTTGTCACAACAAAACTGTCTTAGCTCGAGGCTGAAAAGTGAGGATACTGATGGAGTTTTAACCTGGAAAAGCAAATAGAAGGAGAGAAATAAGCATGTATATCAAGCTTTAACTGCAACGCAAACCACTAAAAACACGCAGAACGAATGAAGATAAATAGAGTCTGTACATCTAATATTTTTAATTATATAAAATTGTACATTGAATAAAATAAAGATAGAAAATGTTGTCAAATATGATTATATAAGTAAAGCAACGATGTAGGAACTTGTGTGTACTGCTACAGTTGTGTACTGTACAGCATATGGACAACTTTGTGTATAGTTTGGCCTCTCAAAGTCTGTTACATCAAGGAACCACACACACATTCATACATCTTCATACACACATTCGTACATAGGCAAGATGGATAAAAGGTCTTGCCTAAGGACACACTTGCAGTACGCACTGTAGGAAGCCAGGATTGAACCGCCAACTTTCAGATCAATGGGCAAACACTACAACATCGACTGCATCTCTCGTGATACAAATGCCAAAAGACTGCAGAGACAGGACGCGTGTGACATATTCAAATAAGAAAGCGAGCGTCTGCCGTGAATATGAAATCCACACAGGAGCTGATGAGTTTCCAGCTGACAGGTGTTCAGATGAAAACAGCTGATGAGAGCATCTGGGAATCAGTGGGGATTGTTCAAATCACACCAGCATTCTTCATAAATAAGAAATGATCTTCCACTCAATTATTCACACATTGTTCAGAACTGACAACGCTACAAACAACATTTGCCCAGGTGTGGACTGCGGCCAGAACAGCCTCCCATGTGAGGCCGTGTTACAGTAAATCCATAAGAAGTGTTTTTCTGCTTTAAAAAGAGTTCTTTCACAGGATATATAAGAAACAGACTGTATATAAATGGACATAGCTAACCCGCTGTGGTCCAAATGAGAAATGAGTATTGGCAAATCAACTACGGTTCACTTTGTACTGAAAAACACAATATAGTTAAAATGTTACTATTAACCCACTACATGATTCTAGTTTTAATTTCACTATTTTGTCTATAAATCAATTCCTAATCCTTATATGGAACTCAGCTCCAGTTTCGCCCTTATAACTGCTGGCACTATGAGGTTCATTTGACTGGAGCCAAATGGGTGACTTCACTCCCTTAGTCAATGTCCAGTCTGGGTTTTTTTGTTCCATATGTTTACAGTGGATATGTAGATATTTTTGGTGGACTGTGAGGTCAGAACACATTCAAATCCATTGGTACTGCTCTGTCTGAACTCTTAGACTTAAATCTGAGCTTTCTTTAATCACAATCGGACCAGAAAGAACTGATTGAGCTGGACATAGCCAAACATTCCACTATACAGATGCATGTAGAACCCCCAGCATGATGTCACTGCAAAGTATTAAGAGATGAATACTCGATGAGTACTTTATTTTGTCTGTTTAATTAGCAACATTTTACTGATTTATTGAAGACAATGATCTGAATGCAACATCGGACATGTACAGTTCATTACCAGTTACTATTTACCCAAGGGTGCAATGGAAATGAACAATGCTGGAACTGAGAATTGAACTAACAACTTTCCATTTTGTGGGTTACTTTCACCTAGAAATAACTGAGGACCTGAACTGTGAGTGTAAAACATCTATTAGAACAGGGGTGGGCAAACTTTTTGACTCGCAGGCCACAAAGGGTTCTAAAATTTGATGGACGGGCCGGAGCAGGAGCAGATGTACGGAGTGTTTTGGTAATCACCTCATAAGAGAGAAAAATAACATGGGATATGGAGAAAACATGTGCTTAGATTTCAAATGAAAGTCATTACAAAGCATTACAACTAAATATCTTTCAAGTCACACAGTATTTACTATAAACACTGAAAATTTTATTCATTAGATAAAACCTTTTTGTTTTTATTTGTAACAGTTACTATTTTAAAGCACTGAATGTTCTGTTATCCTTCAGGATCATCATCGCTCTTTCAAAAACGGTAGGAAATACAGATTTACTTGTCTCGCTCCTTCTTTTCAATATGCGTCCCAAGTGCCAAAACTCAACATTCAGATCAATGGGCCGCATATGGCCCCCGGGCCGCAGTTTGCGAACCCCTGTATTAGAATATTAGAGCTGTCCCAGCCCGGTGAGCCCATTCACCCTGATGCTGAATCATGACAGAGAAACAACTATTATCTATTGTCTATTATACTCACAGGCTGTTGTTTCCCGATGGTTCCCAACCAGCAATGTCTATCCCTAAAACGTATGTCCTAATGGTTCTCAAAAAACGTAGGGATGGACCAATCTGGATTACTTTTCAAAATTTTTGATATATTTGACTCCTGCGACAGATATTTACCGATACTTATATAACGGTATACTTTATTTATTTATTTTTTATGTATTTTATGGGTTTTTATTTATTTATTTCTATCTTATGGCTTTGCTCTTATTTGATTTTACTGGTTTATTGTTTTAGGACTAATATGATTTTAATCTGTGTTTATTGAGTGTTTATTTTATTATTATATTATTATTGTTGCTTTTAGTCTGTATTTGTGCAGCACTTTGGAAACTGTTTATGAAATGTGCTATAGAAATAAAGTGGATTGGATTGGACTTATATTTAGCTTTCAAAATTCATAGTGAGCCACACAAATGTATCTTAAGTTGAAGTCGAGTCTAAAGATCACGGATGAACTGTTCACTTTTGCAAAAATAATAACAACATGTATTTAACTTGGATATAAAATCATTTTCAATAAATTGCTATCGACCAATACTAATATCAAAAATCTAAACATCTGCATTGGTATCGGCTCATCCTTTAAAAACTCATTCAATATTTTAATCACTAATAAATGCTTCTACAAACACGGACTTATTACTGAACTGGCCATTTAATTATTATGCAAAACACAAGTTCATAATGAGCAGCTAGCGTGCGACCACTCCGCTGCCAACTCAATTACGCCTGCTAACTTCCTGTCCGCATGTAGCGCGTGTTAGCATGTCAGCGTGCGCCTCTCATGCCCTTAGCTGCTCATTTAGCCGCTCTGTGTGACATATCTGTGCCATTAGCGCGTACGCTCGTAGCCGCCGTTAGCTCGGGGTGACCAACTGTTCCTTCTCCCCCCCCTTCCGGGCTTTAGCCACTGGTGCAAATCCCGCCGCACACTGAGCGCGGCCATTTGCCTCTCCCGGTTCATCCTCGTATCATCGGCCGCTTCTCGACAGCTTGTCCGCGGTGCACATGAGCGACTCTGCAAGCTGGACTATCTATAATTCGAGAACGCTGAGATATAGAGGTGACGTCCAGGCGTGAGATCGTTGCGGACAGGACAAGATGGAGAAGCGTGAAGGAGGCCGGGGTCAAAAGGTTGGGAGGATTTTCGAAGGAGAGTAAGAAAAATACAAACGCACACAAGATTTTTAGAAATAGGGAAGGTTATTTTAGGGTTTCATCATTACGTATACACAAGTTTAAAAGTGTTTTCTGTTTAAAAGAGGAACAAAAACATGTGAGAATGAAAGATAAATCAGAAAACAGAGTAGAGGCGCTTTAAATATTATACCATCCTGCTTATATATATGAATAGTTCTTGACTTAATCCAAACAGGCCAATACTTTCTTTACAGTTAACATTTTGAACTCCCTGACACTGCATTTTCAGTCTTGCTAAGAGAAAAATAAAAGTTTGATTCAACTTTCACTTGTATAAAAAGTCTAATTCACTTTTAAGGACATGACTCATCATTTAGTTACAACACCACATTTATTCTTTCATCCCTCTGCAGCTCTGTCAGTCCACTTAATTATTATGCAAAACACAAGTTCATAATGAGCAGCTAGCGTGCGACCACTCCGCTGCCAACTCAATTACGCCTGCTAACTTCCTGTCCGCATGTAGCGCGTGTTAGCATGTCAGCGTGCGCCTCTCATGCCCTTAGCTGCTCATTTAGCCGCTCTGTGTGACATATCTGTGCCATTAGCGCGTACGCTCGTAGCCGCCGTTAGCTCGGGGTGACCAACTGTTCCTTCTCCCCCCCCTTCCGGGCTTTAGCCACTGGTGCAAATCCCGCCGCACACTGAGCGCGGCCATTTGCCTCTCCCGGTTCATCCTCGTATCATCGGCCGCTTCTCGACAGCTTGTCCGCGGTGCACATGAGCGACTCTGCAAGCTGGACTATCTATAATTCGAGAACGCTGAGATATAGAGGTGACGTCCAGGCGTGAGATCGTTGCGGACAGGACAAGATGGAGAAGCGTGAAGGAGGCCGGGGTCAAAAGGTTGGGAGGATTTTCGAAGGAGAGTAAGAAAAATACAAACGCACACAAGATTTTTAGAAATAGGGAAGGTTATTTTAGGGTTTCATCATTACGTATACACAAGTTTAAAAGTGTTTTCTGTTTAAAAGAGGAACAAAAACATGTGAGAATGAAAGATAAATCAGAAAACAGAGTAGAGGCGCTTTAAATATTATACCATCCTGCTTATATATATGAATAGTTCTTGACTTAATCCAAACAGGCCAATACTTTCTTTACAGTTAACATTTTGAACTCCCTGACACTGCATTTTCAGTCTTGCTAAGAGAAAAATAAAAGTTTGATTCAACTTTCACTTGTATAAAAAGTCTAATTCACTTTTAAGGACATGACTCATCATTTAGTTACAACACCACATTTATTCTTTCATCCCTCTGTAGCTCTGTCAGTCCACACTGTTCTTGAAAAGAAACTGTGAATAGCAAATGCTTCAGGAGTTCAGGAGTTTAGGTTAAACATGAGCCCCACTCACAGTAAATTGTTCCAGTAAATTGGAGGGTGTAAAATGGAACTGTTCATACTTGGCATTTCACTGCACAACATTGTCACATAACAACATGCAGCGGAAATATTGGAACTGAATGAAAATGTAACCACACAGCGTGACCGGGAATTCAGATTTGTAATCAAGAAAACCAAACATGTGGTGGCACCAACATCAACACACACTGAATCCTGCTTGTCACAGCTCTTAAAAAGGCTTTAACACACTCCACCGAGCTGTGTTAATGTTTTACCTGCAGATGACTTCAATGAGAGACACATGTGAGGCCGTGAGAGCAGAGGAGGTGCTGCTTGGAGCAGGTTATAGTCAGTTTCTGACAGAGCAGAGTTTGGTGCACAGAGAGAAGCAGGAGGCAGCAGCAGGCCTTCCCCTGCCTCTGCTGCAGCTCTCATGGCCTCTCAGAGTTTACAGCAGAGCTTTAGGCCGCCACAGAGCACAGGTCCACACTCAGAGGAAAAGTACTAAAGCCTCATGTGTTTTCAGATGCAGCACCACATCCAAATTCAACAAACTCCAGTCTAGGCTCGGGGTTGAGCACCACAATGGCAGGCGAGCGCCCGCTGTGTGCACACTGTGCACCCGCTGTGGGTTTGCTCATAGAAAATAATGCAAGCAGCAGTTCTGCCACACGTCAAGGCCTGTGGGTGTGTGTGGCCTTAGACTCTAGTATGTATGGAACCCAGTTATGGGAATATGCAGAGAAGGCCTGAGGTGTCATCATCTCACAGGGTTGGCAAGGGCCTATGGAACTCTATTTATTGATTTATTGAGTTTTTGAAAGAAATGTCCAAAATAAAAGTTCACACACATTGAGCCTTATTATTAGTTGTATAATAATTGTGTCTGAAAAGTGATCATATCAAGGTTTAAAGTCCTTTCAGCTGATAACAATCAAGTCTTTGGAGTTCAAAAATGGCACCACTCTATTGTGACAAACTAATTTCACTTTTTATTTATGCTGACAGAAGAAGATATTGAACTTTTTTGGGCTCAGTAATTGCAGAGATATTAGGAATAAACCAGGTCAACACATCTGCAATTTCCACCACTTAATTCTGACCTTCAGCTCACTTAAACCATAGACATTCAACAATGATCAACATGCAGGAGGTCAGTTCTGGCTTCGTTCACACTCGACCCTGTTCTGGCAAAATGCAGGTAAACTCCAGGTCAGACTCCATGTGTGACCGGGCCTATACCACACTCTTGTTGTACCTGTAGCTCTCTCTCTCTCTCACTGCGGTCAGAAATAAACTTCACTTATTCCCCTGGCCTCTCTCCACCTGTTGCCGTCCCACTGAGCCTGACTTTAGATTTCCTTTGACATCTGATGTTGTTATCTTGTTTTGGTGCCTCTGCTCTAGAGCAGCTCAAAACTATGAGCCCGAGTAAGCACAGAGGAGCACAGCAGTGAAATAAAAAGGCCTTGTTTTATATTAAATGTGATAAATGAGTGCGTGCTGAAGGGATTAGGTTATATCTGTTATATCTGTATTGGTTTACCAATTTTGGTTCGGTAGCCTTCCATTGACTCATTCCGTCAAATTTCTTGCTTTATTGAAACTATTCTTTAAAGGTCCTAGATATAAAGGAAAATTGACTCTTGTGAGCCATGGATCATGTATCAAATTGAACACAATGTGCAATAGTAACAACACTTTGAACTGGCTGATGTAATGTCTCGACAGATACAACTTCCCAGTCAAAATGGGAAATCACCTACAAAAATCTGAAAATAGAATTAAAACTCTTCCAAGGTCAAGATTAGAAAAAGGCAGAAACACTGTAGTCGAAATTGAAAAAGGAATAATGCAAGGACATGAGGATGCAAGGAAGGATGTAAGAACGGAAGTACACAAAGAAGCAAGGATGTAAGGACACAAGGAGGCAAGGAAGGAAGGACGCAAGGAAGCAAGGTCATTAGAACATAAGGATGCAAGGAAGGAAGGATGCAAAGAGGCAAGTAAGAAAGGACGCAAGGACAGATAGAACCTCCTGGTAACAGAAAAAATAAAAACGCAAATTCACCAACAACTTAAACAAAACCGATATTCGAATTCAGTCTATTCCCGGATGAACATGACTAAAAGGCACTTGTAGTAGAAATGGAAAAGACTATTAAAACTTTGTAATAGCATTTTTACACTAAAGTATTTATCATAGCTTGAATTGTGAGTTAGTACCTGTCAAATGGATGTCATAAACCTCTATACATGCAAATATGGACGCAGGGCCAATGGGGCAAAACTGCAAATTATTCAGATGAGATGGAAAACCAAATAGCTATTGTTCTTCCATCACCACCGCTCCACAGAAACAAAACATTTGAGACTTTATTCAATCATAAAAGAGAATTGTTAAGAATGAATTACAAACAATACAGCCTGGACTTATTTGAACATTTATTTAAAGTGGCTCTACTCATTTTATATTTTAAGTAATGCAGTTCCCAAAGTCTGCAGAGCCTTATTTATCTGAATTTATACTTCATAATGTACCGTCAGTCAGTACTGTCGTGCACGTGTGGGTTTAACGCTGATTTAAAGAAGTAAATGAAGCAAATCAATTATGCGATGTTAATTTCAAACTCAATTTTCTTTTATGCTCGCTGTGTGGACCTTATTTTGGGAGTCACTGGTGTAACAGCTCCAGCGTTAGAAATGAGGCCCCTGAAACTACTGTTTTATACTCTCAGGAAGTGTGCTGTTAGCATGCTAATGTTTGTGAGCAAAGTCGCCCACGTCGTGCTACTTTCTGATTTACGTTCTAATGCTGTTTCCTCATCGCAAACATACCTGGAGTTGTGTTTTGTTTCATTCACAAGTTTAACACGCACATCTCAAACAAAACACACTCTGTTCCACCTCGTGATGTCATGTGGTGATACAGGAAGTGCTCCGCTGTGTCTTTAAACTCCATACACCTTCACTAGAATCATTTGAGTGATTTTAATCCTAATAATGTCAATTAATACTGAATTAAAGGTAAAAAGTAGCTGTTAACTACGACTATTTTTCTCGTTTTCCCAATTTGTGTGCATCAAAGAATCAGGAAGTGCAGCGTTAGCATCTAGCTGGCTTCTAATAGCTGTGAAAAGTGATTATTGTTATTATTGAGCACTTTCTGCTAATACAGGAAGTGCTCCGCTGTGTCTTTTAACTCCATACACCCTCACTAGAGTCATTTGAATGATTTTAATCCTAAAAATCTCAACCAATTCTGAATTAAAGGTAAAAAGTAACTGTTAACTACGACTATTTTTCTCGTTTTTCCCAAATTGTGTGCATCGGAGAATCGGGAAGTGCAGTGTTAGCATCTAGCTGGCTTCTAATAGCTGTGAAAAGTGATTATTGTTATAAATTCGAAGAATCAGGAAGTGCAGTGTTAGCATCTAGTTGGCTTCTAATAGCTGTGATTATTGTTATAAATTCATCTAAGTGAATTATTAGGATGCTCGGGATGCATAAGGTAATAAGAATAAGAATTTTGGACGACTGCAAACATTTTGTAATGAACTTTTCCGTCTTTTATATTTTGACTTCATCACTACAGCTGCAAAATCTTCAGCCACCTCAGCCTTTCCATCTCCTCTTCTTCCTGCCTTCACCAGCCTAGTGCAGTCCCTGGGTGAACATACTGTATATCTGTTGAAAATCTATAGTACAACACTAAATACTCAACAGTCTCGACTTTAAACCAACAGTTTACAATAACACTCTGACAAATATTTTCTCTATTCCGAAAGTTGAACTATTTTCTGGCACTTTTCTTGTCTACACCTCTCCCCCGTTGACTTCAGCGCATGTTATCCTCATATCCCCCCATCCACACCTTACCTTCTGAATCCTTTATCGTCTCCTCGCTCCTATCTCCTCTGAGCGCTGTTTTCTCTCCTCCTCCTCCTCTTCCTCCTCCTCCTCTGCTCCTCTGTCTCATCTTTTTATCAATGTTGTACTACCAGCACCCAGCTATCGTCGCTCTCCTATCCTCTCCTGTGATAGCCAAAGGATCCATGACAGATTTCTGTGTTTTCATAATTAATTTGTGGTTTCAATATTATACATGGATTCTGGGTAAATATTTATCAACATTTTATATCAGTGAAGTGGCAGTGTGAAAAGGAAAGTTAAAAAGACAAGTTTTCTTGAGAGGAGAAGAATTACAATTGGTCACAGAATTCAAGTATCTTGGTGTGACGCTTGATTCCACTTTGTCTTTCAAAAATCATATTAAAAAACTAGCCAATACTGTCAAATATAATCTTAACAATTTTAAACAAATCAGGTCTTTTTTAACACTTGGTGCTGCTAGAATGTTTCTTCACTCAATGATTTTATCCCATATTGAATACTGCATTATGAGCTGGTCTCTCACCACTGTTACAAATTTGAAAATAATTGAATCACTGTTTAAAAAATCTCTTAAAATTTGCATACAAACAATGCATTTTCTGGAATTTTAAATCTTCTATTAACAAAATAAAAGTGTTGTAATTAATTTGTATTATTTATTTACAATTTACAAATCTTATGGTTGCCAGGTATGGAGTTATGTCTGCGTTGTGTATGTCATATTCACACATGGGGTGAATACAGAAGTGGACTAAGAGTGTGACGTCACTCACAGCGTTCAACTCCACTCAAGTGAAGCTCGCAATGCTAAAGGTTAGAGGAGCGAATGTGGAGCCAGGCTCTATGTTATGAATAGGATTATTTAAAAGAATAATTTGCAAGGACGGGAGAAGTCAAGGAAGGAAGTAGACAAGGAAACAAGGAAAACAGCAAGAAAATAAAAGAGGAAAGAAACAAAGGATGCAAGGAAGAAAAGAATTAAGGATGCAAGGATGCCTGGAAATGAGGAAGCAGTTATGTAGAGATGCAAGGACATAAGGATGCAAGGATGCAAGTATGCAAGGACATAAGGATGCAAGGATGCAAGGAAATGAGGAAGCAGTTATGTAGAGATGCAAGGACATAAGGATGCAAGGATGAAAGTATGCAAGGACATAAGGATGCAAGGACATAAGGAAGCTAAGCTGCAAGGAAGGAAGGATGCAATAAAGCAAGCATATAAGATTGCAAGGATGTAGGAATTCAAGAACGAAAGGAAGTAAGTATACAAGAATACAAGAATGGAAGGATGCGAGGGCAAAAAGAACAAAAAAAAGATGCAAGGAAGGAAGTATGCAAGGACATAAGGATGCAAGGACACAAGGAATCAAGGACATAAGAACACATGGAAGGATGCAAGAAAGGAGGTGAGGATGCAAGGGAGGAAGGACGTAAGAGTTCAAGGAATGAAGAATGCAAGGGCACTAAGATGCAGAGACTGAAAGTTTGCAAGAATTAAAGTTTTCAAGGATGCAAGGCCATAAGGACACAAAGACGAAAGTTTGTAAGGATGCAAGCCTGTAATCAGTGAGGCGTGTGACAGTGACTTGTTTATGGATGGAATAACTGTGGCAGCTTTAAAAGGCCAACAAGGTAAGAAAGCATGTATACAAAGAAAGAAGGGCGCATTTAAGCAAGGACACAAGAAGGGAACAAAGCAACGAAGGAGACAAGGAGGCGAACAGTCTGAATTTTGAGTCTTGAATTTGATGGAATTTGTCTGGAAAATATCTTAGCTGAATATTTAAAGGGTGAAAGATGTATTTTTAATGAAAATGTACACTTGACAGACTTGATAGACGAGTCTGAGGAGAGTGTGTGTGCGTCCTGCGCTGCTCATGGAAGCTGCTGTCGCCTTAAGATGTGCACAGCGAGAGGGCCGTGTTAAATATCAAAAAGTACGCACACACTCATTCATTATATTAAGTAGCTTAAATGATGTTTCAGTCTAGACTTATTTTTTCCCGTGGGACTACTTTTCTGTGTGTACATTTCAGCAGCTCATTGTCTCACAAACGGTAGTATTATGGGGCTGTGGGTCATTAATGTCTATGCACAATTAATATGCAGGTAATTAATACACATGCAAGACATTCACTGCTCGTTCATTCATTAAAAGTGGATCAGGACAGTGATTCTGTGAACAGACTAGGGTCGCTGC
>KN492450.1:3021-13997 GCA_000787155.1 Scartelaos histophorus
CGTAAGTTTTGCATATAAATAACCGCTAATTTGTCTTTTTATTCTTTGTGATTTGTGATTTTTAAGACGACTTTAGCTTTTCAGGTGTGTTTTAAAATGGAATGTAAGAGCAATATAAATACAATCTGTAATATTGTTATAGTTTGGAGTATATTTTAGAAACTTTATATTTGAGAATTTTGTTAGTGATTTTGTTAGCAATAAAAATACAGAAATGCAGGATTTCGAATGAAGAGGAAAGTACGAATTACGAATTAATCCATGTAGAACCAAATAATTTCTGTATTTTGTGAAGGATTTGTGTGTGTGTGTGTGTGTGTGTGTGTGTGTGTGTGTGTGTGTGTGTGTGTGTGTGTGTGTGTGTGTGTGTGTGTGTGTGTGTGTGTGTTTTTTTTAATAATTAAACATAAAACAGCAGGACGTTTGGACTCTGCTTCAGCTCCTAATAAGAGCGACCAAGGGGCATACACAGGCTCACACTGCCATCCAGAGGCCAATCATAGGTACGACATGCATATTTTTATACATTGTTTAGTTGAAAAGATGTCAAGGAAGACAGAAGTCAAAAACACATGCGGCAAAAAGTAAAGAAAAAGAATAAAAAACGAAAAAAATGTGTAAAACTGTTGCAGATTTTCACGTTATTATTATAATATTCCCAGTTATTCTGCAGATTTTGGTATTCAAACTGCAAAATTTTACTAATCCACGATTGATCATTTGCGGTTCACGTCATCAACACTCTCTTATGCGTTGTAGCTAACCGGAGGCACTGCTCCGTCTACAGCACACAAGCTAAAACTGTTGAGCTGGTTTGTGGGAACAGCGTTAGCGACGTAGATTCTTTAGTTTACTTTAGTTTAGATGTTTCTCAGGCAACAGGAGGACAAGAAAAAATGCTTTGTATCAAACTGGCAAAAGGGTGAGTTTTGTATGGAGGAATTTTGTGTTGTGTAGCCAATGTGTATATGAAGAAATGTGCGTTTGCTTGACTTATTTTCTTATTTGATTTTGACTTGTGTATACATATTTATATAATTATGTATTATTTGATTCGTCGCCTGTCTCTTGCTGTCATTTTTGCAACCTGTTTTAGAATTTATTATTGCTATTTACATTTTTTATCCGTTTTTATATTATATTGTGATGTATGAGCTCCTGTGCTAATTCTAATAGCTAGTTCCTGCTAATGTTCTGTTAAGTTTCTGACGCTTTAATTCGTCTGTATGTCCATGTTTAACAACTGATCTGTCCACTGTTTTCAGCCAATACTTACTGAGGTTGGTTCACTCTTTAGAGCAAGGTTGTGGGTTCAAATCCTGTACTAGACAAGCCTTTCTGTGTAGAGTTTGCATGTTCTCCTCATGTCTGAATAGTGTGCTGTAGTGTAGATATGACTCTTTTGTGTATCTGGAGGATCTCCGGCGTACTATTTCTGACCCTCAGTGACCAGAGAGGGGCCCCGGTGTGTGAGGGACCTGCTGGGGCCTTCATTTCCTCTGGTCAGGTCAGAATGAAGACAAGGTAGACTCCTGTTGGGACATTGGGCAAGGCACTTAACCCATCACGCTTTTGTTGAAGACGCTGCGTCCGTGGTGTTGGTTTTGTCGAGAAATCCCAAACATCGGCGTCAAAAACACCAAACGCCTCGAGCTGGACGCTTCTTCACTTGAGTTCAGAAGCTTGAAACTCGTTGAGGTGCAGAGAATTTCATCGAAAGTTCTGATTTTTTTAAATTTGGCGTCTGACTCCACGGTGGTTGTCGACATTCAAATGACGGACTAGCCTAGACACGTGTCCTGGAATGCTGCTTTTTATTATCAAGTCTTGGCTGCTCCTCGATGAATCTGCAAAAAGCTTAATATATAAACACTTAAATCTATCCGAAAATGACTTAAAAGTAGTGAAATGATCTAATCACGCAGCAAGATCATTTTACTGGACAAGTTATCGTAAAATAAACGACCTCTAGACTAGAATTAATCAATTTCTGAACGAGTAAGTAGATAATAAATGTGAAAACAAGATGAATAACCTGATATAAGTTCAAAAATTTGAGCCAGAATAGAATAGAATAGAATAGAGCCAGAAAGTACCATTTAATGTTGAAAATCACATTCTATTGTCTAACTAAAGTGTTTTTTTGAGTATCGAGTCTATTCCTTAGTATCAAAATGCAGTAAATAAAATGTCATATTAAAACATTATAGATTATAGACAAAATTATCAGAATTATGATTAATATTTAGTGTGTTTCAGTGTTTTTTTTTATTTTATGTAGTAATAATCCCAAAAATATTGACTGCAATATGGAATTCTTTTAGAAAACAGTTTATAAATATAAATAATCGCTACTTTGGTTTTATTCTTTGTGATTTGTGATTTTTAAGACGACTTTAGCACTTTCAAAAAATAGTCACGTGTCCTCCACAGAATTTAGTTGCAAACCTGATGCGGTTTTCTGAATGTAGCATTGGAAATAGTGAGGAGCTCGGAGTAGAGTCGCTGCTCCTCCACACGGAAAGGAGCAGCTCAGGTGTTTTCAGAATGCTTCTTGTTCCGTCTGCTCTCTTGGGTGTTCTGCACGGGTTTCATCAGGTTTATTCCCAAGTTTGAGCTCTTCACGTTATTTTGAATTCTACTTGGAGCTGGCGTGACACAGTTTGAACACATTCGCACTCTAGTTCCTCTAGTTCCTCCAGTTCCTCGTAGTGGGACATCTCCGGGTGAACGCTCCCCTCCTTTGCCGCCATCGAAGTGGAAATGGGGCAATGCAGGGGGGGGTCTATCCCTTAAAAATACTACAAAAAAAAAGCTCTTTCTGTGATCGCGCTACACGTCCCTCCGGATGGGGCGTCTGGAGCTACACGGTTCGCCCCGTCTCCAGCCTGAACGTCGGCGTGGTCCCTCAGGTGGTACACCGGAGCTGCGCGCTATTCAAACGCCTGTGCATTCTCGGGGCGCATGCATAATGACGAACACGGGGCGCGACAACAAAAGACTCGTGTAAAAACGCATATACATCCCCCACATCAGAACACCTCTCTTTCAGGTAGTCTTACGGGTGTTTTGGTTGTCGGTTTGATTCCTCTAGTCGTTACAAACAAAAGGAAACCGCGCTTAGCTAACCGCGCTTAGAACTTCAAAAACCTCGCTTCAGACCTACCGAGGATTGGCTGTGGAGTCTTGCTGTGCGCCAGGCAGACAGAGGAAGAGCCGGAGTCGGGAATTCTCATTAAAAAGAGTTCCGTCAACGTCCCGAAATGTGATTGGAAGTGTCAAATAAAGCACACAGCGGCGGAAAGACTGGGAACGCTTGTGAGCTAAAACGACAAAACACTTTTAATGAAGATGAGTGACATGTTGTTTACAGAGAAATCCCACAATTCCGGTGTTCAGGAGAGATTTTGAAAAGACTTATTTTGCAGGTTGTTAAGAAGAATTCCACCAGCGAAATGACCTCTTGGTGGAAAAGTGGTGGAGTTTGGATGTTTTCATAGTGATACTTCAGAATGGAATGGAGGATGGAACTTTCTTCTGGGCGTCTGAAAGTTCCTACAGGCCCTGAAGATATTTAACGGCCATTTTTGCATTATTTTCCGATCAATGTTATAATATTTCCTAATCGCAAATGTGTCGTGTGTTTTGTTACATTCTTCACAAACCTTCACGAGAATAATTTAGATGATTTCAAACCTGGAATTGCTCTTCTCCACTGAATTAAAGGTAAAAAAGGATCTTGAAAACTACAGCTTCGTGACATCACAAGTTGGAACAGAGCATTTTGAGCTTATTAGACACACAAATAATGTAGGAGTACAAGAACAATACAAAAAGCATAAAAAAGTATATAGAAAGATAAAGGAGCTTAAAAGGCTCTATAGGCAGGTCTAAAACCTTCTAGTCTGAGCAGAAGACTCCACCAAATCAAGTATTTTCTACTATAAAAACACCCAAGACTAAATATGATAGATTTACGTCACTCTGTGGAACATTCCTGGGAACAATAACAATAACATGTACAACATTTGTACAGATCTACTTTGTTGCAGTGGCCCAAAGTTCTTCCACATTTACCTTATGCATTCTGAGCTTCCCAAATATTCACCACGGTGCTTTTTACAGCTTTCTGAGACGATAAAAAGCTCTGATCTGCACTGACAGTGAGAATAATGACTTTAAAGTTTAGATATTGTCCCTCTTGTGCATGTCAGACACTGCACTAATCATAATCTTATCCATCATCACTGGGGAAGGGACAAGATCTCGTGCCGCAAGATCTCACAGGACACATTTTCACAGGAGGAAAATGATTTTATGAGTTGGGTTTTTTTAGGGTTTTTTTTTTTCATATTTTTACATTTTCCTTGGTTAAAAAACATTAGCTTAGCTGAGTAACTCCTGTTAAGAAACGTAACACCATAAAGCAATGCTACAATGACCGTACAACTATAAAATTCATTAAATTAAACATGTGAAGCCAAAATAATGAACTGCATGACACAAGGGTTATTTATTAAAAATTATCAAAATCTCATCTTTTGAAAATTGTGTCTTGTCTCCACAGACTTGACCTTTGACCTGTGAATGTACAGTTAGAGTACAGAAAACGAGGAGGTCCGAGACAACGTATTTGTATTTTTTACCCTTTAAATATTAAGTATTTTACTTTTTCTATTAAATAAGAAATTGTGACAGTTTCAAGCCTGTATTTTGTCTAATTTCAGAATTAAGAATTAGAATTAGCACCTGAAATTCTCCAGTGACACAACAGTAAAGTGCAGCGTCTGTGCTTGAACATTCTGAGCTGCTCTTACTGCACTTTTCCTTTTATCACCGGAGTTACTGCTAATTTCACATGAAGATTTCTCAAAAACCAGTCAAGCCAAAAAACTTAGTCAACAAATAAAACAAGGTGGTATGAATGTGGGTTTTTTTTGTTTTGGTTTTAACTCAAGGACAGAGTAGTTAGCAGCAGTTAGCATGCTAGCAGCGCACACTAAAAAGCTTTAGAATTAGATGGAGACAGAGGTGGAAAAAGTACTGGAAAATTGTAATTAAATAAAAGTATCTCTACTTTGCTTAATTCCTACTGCAGTAAAGTAAAAGTGACCATCTAAAGAGTAAAGTTGAAAAGTTAAAAAGTAAGATAAGATAAGATAAGACATGCCTTTATTAGTCCCACAGTGGGGAAATTCCAGTGTTGCAACAAACAGTTCAAGAACAACAGGAAAATGGTAACAGACAACATGTAGTTCATTTAAAACGTAATTTGAGTAAAAGTTACTTAGTTACTTTCAGTTATTTGATGTAAAAAAGGATGAGTCCTAAATCTAATCCAGCACAAATTGTTTTATTTGAATCAACTTTTGATTCAGTGCAAACTTTGCATATTTTATAGATGCTGAGCTTATTAACACTGAGCTCATCCTTCTTTTAATAGAACTTTATAAAACATAGAACTACAGAACAAATTTATCTAATTAAACTAATTAACAATTGAACAAATTTCATGGCCAGCAGATTTTTATATATACATATTTTTTTTGCATTTCATTATTTTTTCTCTATCAATCTGATTTTGCATAGTTGACTTTACTTGCTTGAGTAAAAGTAAAATTACCTATTTCAAAAACTACTTAAAAATCACAAATTACCCATAAAAACTACTCAATTACTGTAATGTGAGTAAATGTAATTTGTTACTTTCCACACTTGGATGCAGATATTTTTCAGTTTGACCTCAAGAGTCATTTATATGATAAATCTGTGCTGGAACAAGACACACATGAGAAAAAATCTGATCCAAACTCTTTCAAATATTACTCCTCCACTGTTCCCCATCCCCCCCCCCTCAGACTGGGGTTTGGTGGAGTTCCTGTGAGGGCACTAAACGGGCGGTAAGAACTTGCCCCACATACGCCCCCTCTGCCGGGACCATCACACCTCCTCCCACATGGAACTACTGTAAAACCACTGCTATGGAACTCACTCATCTGAAGAATCCTTAAAGAGCAGAATACAGAATACAGAAGTGAAGAGATTTTCATATTTTAATGGGGGTAAAAATAAATATCAGGGACAGAACCTTTACAAAATGGCTCACATATAGTTTGCATATTTAAAATCTCAATATTCATCTTAAAATTTTACAAAAACACAGGTAAGATCATTATATTTAAGACTTAACACGAAAATTGACTTTTTATGTTTTGAGATTTGACTTCCTGGTTTAAATCACGGGATTGTGCTGCATGGAATCTCATAACTGTTACCTAGCAACCATCTTGTACACTGGGCCTAGACTCCTCTAATGTCACAGAAATGTATAATATTTGACAAATAGAAATGTAAAAAAACACTTTTATTTTGTTGAAATAAAGTTGAAATTCACAAAAAAAAAAAAAAAAAAAAAAAAAAAAGGATATAGCTCAAAATGTGAAAACAGGAAAATACCGCCGTGGTAGGAATCCCCCAGTGTGATGTCATAAAAAAGGGACCTCACTACTTCCTGTTTTGTCGGTAGTCAATAAATCCAAGTCAGTTGTTTATTTAATATGTTTATTTTGTTGCTTATGAACCCCATATACAGTGTGTAGAACAACATTTAGGACAGGTACATATAACTCACTAGGAGTACATCCAAATCTCAAAGAACTCTGAGGTAGCTGACGTCAGGTATCGCTAGTTCCTGCTAATAAATAAAGTCTGCTAACGTTAGCTGCCGGCAACTCAATTATGGCAGTTTGACTCTTACATCTTCAGAAAAAAACTTCTGTCTACTGTCAAATGATAAAGAAAGCCTAAATGTCACTACACTTTCTCTACACATACACAACTTAACGCTACAAAGTTTTTCAAAGACACTTTCTCTACACATACACAACTTAACATATTTTTGTGTAACTATGGTGACCAGACGTCCCTATTTACTCGGGACAGTCCCAGTTTTGACCTCTGTGTCCACTGTCCCAGCAAATTGATCCAAAACCACTGATTTATAGCAGTTTTATACAAGAAATGTCCCAGGTGTCCCTATTTTTGACCAATCTGATCCCTTATCAACAGTAAAAAAAGGCATAAATTGTCACTTTTTGAGCCTGCTTAAAAATGACCAAAACACAAAGAAAACCTGACTATACTGACTCACTTTAGAGCCAAGTGCGTTACAGTTTTCCTTAATTATGCACTCGTTTCACAATTTTATTACTACCAACCATCACAAACCATGGGATGTCCCAGTTTTTTTATTTTGAAAATCCGGTCACTCTAGTTGTGACGTGAATCAAGCCGTTTCAGTTTCGAAACACTGATTTGATTGACCGTTTCATTTCATATTCACCTTCTTGGTGTCTCGAATCTCGACATAATAGAAAGCAGCATTATTTTCAAGAGATTTTCAACTTTTCTTCCCAAATGACTTCTCGATTTGTGAAAAACTACCATTTATATGTATTTACAAGGTATTATCCCAACAAATTCAGTCAAAATTTGAAAATCATAAAACCCTGTCACAGACACTTTCATAAAACAGCTGAAGTACTATAAAAACGTCAAAACTACAAATCTTTTTTTCATTTCAACAAAAATGACTACGCAGCGCTGTCAAATCCTATGAGTATCAGTGATTTATTTTTTTTAAATTGGATAATGAAGCGCGTACGTCACATGAATTTACCCCTTTTTTCTCTCAGCAACTTCCCAACATTATAATTTGCATTGGGCACAGTGCACCAAGCTGACGCAAAGGTCTGTCACCTGCTTGTTTCTATGGATACGTCATTGCTCTGCTCTGGAATGTTCCACAGTGTGACTTTAAACAACTCTACTTTACATTTATTCGATTACAGGTGGTTTTATAGCTCAAAAATACCTCGAAAAACAGACATTCTGAGTGTGAGCGGGGTCGCCTCTCCACAGATCTGACCTGGAACTTGGTCTGATTTGGTCTCCATGAAGATAGAAAAGATTAATGCCATATTGTGGAACATTCCAAACAAAGAAATAACGTCTCTATGGAGAAAAACCCAACGGACCCTCCACTAGAAAAGTTACACAATGTTATAATGTTGTTACGTCTTCAAAAACAGACCTGGAGTTGTGTTTTGTTACTCTGTCCACATCTTTAAAGCTCAAAATGCTCTGTTCCACTTACTGATGTCATGAAGTGGTAGTTTTCAAGTTAACAGCTCATTTTTTACCTTTTGTTTTGTAGAAATTGTCAAATCCAGCGCCGAAATTATTTGTTTAAAAACACAGTGGAGCACTTCCTGTAGTAACACATGACATCACAAGGTGGAACAGAATGTTTTTTTAGTTTTAGAGAAGAACTACCATGCAACTTCAAACTTCTAAAAACACTACTTAGACCCATCTACACCTCCGCACAAGTTTCTCACCCAACATCAACTTCATCCATGTTTGGTTCTTCAGACTTAAAAGAACGTCACTCATCGCCGTGACGACTCGGAACGTCTAAGCCGCTTCCCGACTGACGCGTCCTCCTCCCAGATGTTGACGGGACGGACAAATCTGGTGCCAAGCGGCGGCTGAGCTGTTGCTGCAGGTGCGATCCCCGTGTGGAGGCGCTGCGGCGAACGGCGTTGACAGTGACGCTAACGTGCTGACGCTGATCAAAGCCGCGGCCATGGGGGAAGGTAAAAAGAGACGCACGGAGAGGAGGGGAACTTCAGATCAAGTGATGACACAAACGCAACAGCAAAAAACGTGTTAGAACAGTTAAAACCCAGTATATCACTTTTTTGGTCTTGTTTTTTCATTATGGTTGTCTTTATTGCACTGAAAATCATTGTGGGCGAGCTCGCATTTCCACAAACCTGACTCTTTTTTGACCTTTATTAGTTTGGTCCATCAAAGCACAGTAAAAAATAAAGTTTCACATAACCTCGAGGAGAACCCTGCATTAGGTTTTAGCTCCATAAGATGATTTAGGAAGAAATTTGGAAGAAAATCGGGACGGTTTAGAGGTTGCTCAATCTGCATGAAGTCAATTTTGATGGACTTTGTAGACTTTCTAAGCAACTTTTATGCTTTTATACTTTCTGAGTAATTTTTAATGCAAGTTTCAGTTCGTGTCTGCAGAATAAAATGACAAATTATTCAAATACTCCTTATTTAATTGTATATTTATTTGTAAGTATAGGGCAATTTTGAAGTGTCTGGAGCAACCTCTAAATATGAATTACTGACCTAATTATTTTGGCCATATCATAGACCGTATATATGAATGGACATAGCTAACACGTTAGCCGCGGCGTGCCAAACAGGAAGTGCTCCAGGAGGCTCTTCCGGCTCCTTCTGACTCTGGCTCCCATTGACTTACATTAGGATCTTGTCGCTCGTCTCTCTGAACCTTCTGCTGTGGTCTCGTCGTCTTGGTCTTAAAATCCTGATCCTGATTTTTTTCTGCTATTTTGTTTGTCAAAAAAATCCTCTTCATAACATAGATCCTGGCTCCAGATTGGCTCCTGTAACCGTGAAGCATCAGGAGCCTCATTTGAGCGGCGCTAAACGCTATGAGTGACGTCACACTCGCTTAGTCCACTTTTTATACAGTCTATGGGCCAGATGCAGGGTTCTAAATCTAGAGAATTTAAAAACACTCTAGGCCTCCCCTGATCTCTCTATGGAAGTGTTGCACCTTTAGCTATAATCTCTATAAGTATTTGTAACCCAAAAAATTACTCAGGAAAGACAAAAAGAGCATTTGAACATTGAAGTTTGAACAGTTTTTATTAATTCATGTATTAGGACAATGTGCAGTTACATCAAGTGTAAAGCAGGGGGCATCATCTGTCCCAACAGCTCATTTCCGTCTGTAGTTAATGACATTTTATTTCGTGAATGTACACACCATCACTACATTCAGTCACACAAAACACAAAGAAACACAAATGTTCAAATTCAAATGTTCAAATTATTTCATTTTGTCACTTGAAACTTTTGTCACTTTAGATGTACTCAAAAACACAAAAACACAAATGTTCAAATTATTTCATTTTGTCACTTGAAACTTTTGTCACTTTAGATGTACTCAAAGTGGGAAGAGGAAACACATTTTTTACCCAAGTCAGAGTAATGTTACTTCAAACTGGATTATTCAAGCACAAGTAAAGGCATGATGTTAGAAAAGGACAGTCAAAAAGATCGTTTAGTCATTGTAAGTGAGTACTACCTGCACAGAGAAGTCCTACACCCCCATCTGAGGACCTGATTGAGAACATGTGTGTGCAGTACTCACATGAACGTGCATTACCGCCCATAACCACATGAGGGAGCTACTTACGACCACTGGCTCCTGTAGATTTGTTTTGTTATTGGCAGTTTGTCAGACTTTTGTGAAAAATGAATTAAATTAACATTTACTTAACATTTTACTTAAAAAAGTTTTGAAAAACATTTAAATATCCAGTTGTATTTAGTAAAGAGTGAACTATCTTACAATACAGAACAGGTCTTTTTCTGAGATTTTAACCTTTCATTTACCCATGTTTGAGTAAAAACCGTGTGTGTTGTGTGGCCCCCTTTAATTTAATTTAATTCAGTTTTTAAATAATTTTAATTTTATGCATTTTATTTTTTGTTTATATTTTTGATTTACTATCTTTTATTGTATTACTTGTCTGTGCAGCACTTTGAAAACTGTCATGTTTATAAAATGTTCTATAGAAACAAAGTGGTTTAGATTGAACAGTTTTTTTATCCTACATTTGAGTCTTGAGCGCTAAGTAAACGTCTGTTTTCATCTACCCCCTGTCTCCACCCATTCTGAGATTTTAACCTTTCATTTACCCATGTTTGAGTAAAAACCGTGTGTGTTGTGTGGCCCCCTTTAATTTAATTTAATTCAGTTTTTAAATAATTTTAATTTTATGCATTTTATTTTTTGTTTATATTTTTGATTTACTATCTTTTATTGTATTACTTGTCTGTGCAGCACTTTGAAAACTGTCATG
>KN492453.1:2750-12924 GCA_000787155.1 Scartelaos histophorus
AGCAAACAGAGATGTCAGAGAATGAAGCAGAATAAGAAAAATAATAATAATAATAATAATGAATTAATAATTCAAAAATACAGAATGTCCAGCAACAAGCAGGCAAATGGACAATTAAAATACAGAATGTCCAACAACAACCCTCCTTATTCAGCAAGGAAAAACTTGAAAAAAAAACAACTGAGAAACCTCGAGGAGAACCACAGTGAAGGAGAGATCCACTCCCATGGACGGACAGGCATAGATGGCCAGGACGTATCCACTGCCAATAAGGTTGTAAATCTGTAGGCCAAAGCTACTGGCAGAAGGAAACTACTAATCTAATTCTCTCGCTGTACTTTTTAAAAGTGCATTGTGTAACTGTAAGTCAAACTAAAATCCGACAAAATAAGTCAGTGTTATTTAGCATATTAGAGACAACGTTTAGATTTCTTTATTGTACGTTTTACATGGATTCATTGAGCCGGAACACTGAGGTCAGAGCACTCGACATTGAAGCGGGAAATAACGAGCTCCCAGTTGGTTGTAGCGCAGCATAAATGAAGTACATATAATTATCCATCAGCAATTCTTTGTTTTCACATTTTCCATGGAAGGCTAAATCCGTAGAACGTGGACTCCTATCTGATTGAACGAGTCGTGCCCTTCACACAGATCCTGTTCATTAGCATGTTTAATCACCGCCTATGTCTTTACCTTCTATCTCAATCACTCACCCGTCGCCTGCAGCACTTAAGAGGTTAGCACGTGCACATTAGCGCCGAGCTGCTATATTTCCATAGGTGACGCCAATGTCATCCTCCCCCTGCTGAATTATTTGGATTACAAAGTGGAACATTATGGCTAGATAGATTCGTAGCGGTGTAAAGCACGATTAGGTTTTATTCTCGTGGGTTGGTACATAGGGGGAAATCAGTAAAACAAATATCAAAGAACATTATGAAAACAGGTCATTTCTGGGAGGTGTCTTGCTCATGGACACAGTAATATTATTAGGGTTATATATTACACTACTTCTTAGTTGTCTTTTATCTGGTATATTTAATTAAAAAATACATTTTATTAATTAGGCCCCTTTCTGGATGCCCCTTACAACAGGAGTGGGCCATTATTTTTCCCCAGGGGCCAAATGAGAAGCAGAAAATATTGTGGAGGGCCCTTCTACGTAAATGATTCACACGCACTGTAAACAGGTTTCAAAGTAAAAGCACTGCTGTTTTAGTCCACGCATTATGCAAAATTTTGAAAGTAGGTTTTATTTTCTTAATTTCAAGCAACCTTCCTGCCTTACAACATCATAAACAAGTGAAATACTATTAAAACATACAGTTAGGGTTAGGGTTAGCCAAATTCCTCTGGTTTTCACTAAAATTCATTAGTCACATTCATTGTTCTGATGATTTTAGACTTTACTGATCCAGAAGGGAATTTTTGGGGCACAGGAGCTCACACCACAATAAATGATAAGAACAGAGAGTAAAAATATAATAATAACAAGAGCAATCCGAGATTTCTGATCTCCGCCAAGGGATGATGTGGACACAGAATCCAGATCTGGATCCAGATCATCACCAAAACTTTACAGAGTCGTCCCTGCACCAAGATCTACCTCTGGTGACAATTTCATGAAGATCCGGCCAGTAGTTTCTGAGAAATCCTGTCCACAGATAAATAAATAAATAAACAAACCAACTCGATTGCATATTGGCAGAGATAAATATTGCTTAAAAATATTGATTTTGATGCATTTTGAATCGATTTGAGAATTGTGCAATGAAGTACCATGATGTATCACTGAATCGATTTTGTTCTTACACCCCTGGGATCTAAGATAAGTCAATGTAACTACACTACTCACCTCTGTATCTGTTTATTACCATGCAAAACCCAGCGTTGATTGAGACACTTTAATTACCAGTACTTTGACAGGCGACAGTAATCCGATCTGGTTCTCGCAGGTAGCTAACGCACTTTCATTACACCTTTCCTCTTTAGCTGGAGAATGCAGATGTAAACGCGCTCATTCACCTGTTTAACACCGAGGCTGGGGTCCCGGTTGCACTAAAAACCTCTTTCCGGAACAACAATGCACAAATGGAGCGGGCTGATTGGGCCTTGAAATTAGACAGGCACTTTCTATTAATTCCCCCGTTGACGCTGTTTTCTCTGCAATGAATAATATTTGCGGCGTATCAAGACCCAGATCTTTTTACTCTCTGCAACTGGGACGTTTTTGCTCAATTTTCTCCGATAGCAAACCGCGAAGCATCGGTGGTATTGTTGTAGTCATTAGGAGGAGAAATGGTAGGAAATTTGGTTTAACATTTGAGCGAGTTGGATAATTTAGGTCGGCTCGGAGAGAAATGATTTGGTGATTTGCGGTGAAAGTGAACACATGTATCGCAGTATATCTCTGCAAAGTGTATGATTTCAGAACACAGGGCCCGGTGCTGAATGCTTTTGGTTCAGAGGAAATAGATTGCTGGTTCAATTCTCAGGGCAGCCGTCACGAAATCTCTCGGAATGGAGTCGGCAGCGGTGAAGTCGTCTACATGAGGCTTCAAACAATAGCTGTTTAAAGTTGCTTTTATAGCGGCTTCTGTGGGAGTGTGGGCTCCGAGGAACAGTTCATGAACAACAGTGAATGAAACAGAACACGGCTCCAGCTCGGTTTTTCATGAGGAAACCACATTATACGGCATCTATCTATTTTCTTCTGCTTTTTTTGGAGCCGGGTAGTGGAGGCAACAGTCTTAACAGAGACCTCAAGACTTCTCTACATACAGTTCCTCCAGCTCTTTTTAATAAATATACAAAAACGTGATACACAACGATGCAATCCAGCGTCGCAAGGTTACACGCTGCTATTCCTACATTAGGGTTTAATTGTCGAAGCAGTGGCCTTTCCATTTTTAATCAAACGTCCTGCATTCCAACATTTTTAAGGACATTGCACAAGGTAATTATTAAAATGCGTGGGCCTACTAGAATAAGCTATATGTGGGTCAATGACATGACCGTCTAATTGCAATTTCATAATAATTCCCCACATACCTGTAGTACCTCTGACCTTCATGGAACCACATTTTTTTTTTCAGAAATCATGAGTTATTCTGCATGTTTTTATATGTAAAGTGTTAAAATGTTAAGTGGTGCGACTGTTCGCCCTGATTTTAAACTTCTTTAAAATAAATCTAATCAATTTTTTTTCTTTTTTGTCAGATTTTCTGAAGTGTTTTTAGTCCCACATGAAATTTCATCTTTCATCTTTTCTCCCATAATATTCAAACAAATATTGTCTGAGCGTGTCTATTTTTTCAAATATTATGTTTTCATGTTTTCAAATCTCAATCTCATGTTCATTTTACTCAGAATTTAGATGAACATCCCAACCATGTTTTAGAAAATAAAACTATTTTAAGCTTATTCTCGGTCGCACCATATGACATTTTTTAAGGTCGTAGCCAATTCATGTACATTAAAAAAACACTAAAAATGCTCCATATAAATGTCAAACATAGATTTATGCACCTGACATCGTAAATATTTGAAAAAGTTCAATAGAAACTAAATTTTAAAATGTGCCTGTAGAAAATCCTCATATGTCATTGACTCGTGTACGCTCACATCTGCTCACATAAGGACATGGTGAACTTCACAGTGCAGTGTTCTTGTGAGAAAGCTGTGATGTTAGGAGTTATCTTCATGAAATAGTAGACAAAATTACTCCCGAGCACACTGGTCGACTTTTACCCCGGTTTTTTGGACGTCAGGATTAGAAAATCACTGATATTTTACAAACAAAATCCAAAAAGGTGACGTCCCAAACCACGAGTAAGTTGTTAAAATGATGACATAAAAACTGTTGAAATGGCGGCATCATAAAGTGTCATGTCTGAATGACGGGGTGGAGTCTATCGGGGTGGTGTTATATCAGAAAAAGGGTTATGCACCTCTTCACGAACCTGCTGCGAAGTGCAATAGTCTCATTAGTGCTTTTTGTGTTGTGACCGTGCTCTGAAGGGGGTGTGATTTAGCATGGAGAGTCAATGCAGTATTTTCATAAGGTAAATCGAAGTATGTTAGCAATTAATACCCCGTAGAAGTAAAAGAACAGCTTTTAAAATGTGTTACAGATAATCTACGTAGCACAAGAGCAACAAAACAGATGTGGCTTACTTAGCGAATCTTAGCTAAAATATGTGTGGAAAAGAATAAAAATGACTGATTTTTAACTAGTCCACTGATACAGATAATAGGTAACACAAGAGCAAGAAAACAGATGTGGCTTAATACTGGGATCTGAGCAAAAATATGGAGAGTAGAATAAACAAGATTATAATTTGAGGAAAACTGATTTTTTTTAAGTAACACAGCAGAGCAACAAAACTGATTTTCATGTGAAGTGTTCAAAAAGTTCACAATTATTAGTTAAATGTTTACTTTTTTATTATTTTTTTCATAATATATCACCAATTTTACTGGTTGACACAGCAACATAGGATTGGATTGTTCTCTCAACCATACTTGGGAAATTCTCTATAAATGTACAACTTTTAATGGAACAAACAGTAACATTTGAATGGTGTATCCTGTAGGCAACGTTTAGATCAGGTTTACGGAGGTGCAAGCTCAGGTTTTTAAGTTTTATTGCAATAAAAAACATCCATACATCGATTTGATGACTAAAAAAGAAGATATTTTGCTACATTTATAGACTTAAAATCAACATTTACGTTATAAAAAGGACTTTGAGAGTGTTTTTGAGTAGTAACCTGGTAGCATCCATAGACTATATATAAATGGACATAGCTAACCTGCTAGCCGCTACGCTCCAAACAGGAAGTGAGCATGGGAAGCTTCTGGTTCCATCGACTCTTGCTCCAGTTCACTTTGTATTGAAAAAACCAGAGGATGAAGAGAGAGAAGTTCTGATGAGATGATGAAGATGAAGAAGCGACGAGATGTTCCCGGCTGCATTTACGCTCACTCCATTTTAGAATTACGTGATAATAATGTGTTACTTTCTTTTTTCCTCATAATAATAATAATTCTAAAATTTGTACTTCATTTTCACAACAGTTTTCTTTTAGTCGGGAAAGCTGCTCGTGCTTCTTCGTGACACTTATTTTTTGTAATTAAAAAAAAAAATCGTGTTTGAATATTCCCGTCGTGTCCGCGTGAAGAAGATTTTTATTCACTCCATCTTTTTTGTCTACACCAAATCAGCCCCGTCATGTACAAGAAAACAGTATTGATTTATGCATGAGGAAACACTGGACTCTTGTAGCGCCGGTTCAGGTTTGATTCAAAATGTTCATGAATAATTTATAGTAAAAAAAATGAAACCAATTTGAATTAACTGTATTTATAAAACTAACACAGAGGATGTAATAAAAAGGGAGTGTTTTTGTCATGCACCAAATGAAATGTGAGTGATTTCGTTACTACACTTGTTGACTTCGAAATTGTATGACCAAGTATATTTTCTGTTGAAGTGGTGGAACGTAACTAAGAGTGAGCTTGAAGGTCCTATATTACCGTATTTTTCGGACTATAAGGCGCATCTAAAATCATGACATTGTCTTATAATCCAGTGGCCTTATGTGTGACCTTTGGTTGTGTTTAACCTCCAACCGATTTGATGTTGTCCACATTAGTCTAATAACGTATTAGTGGGCGAGTCAGGAGGAGTAATATGTTGGCCACATATAGGGCGACTGTGCAACATACCGGTAGTTCTGCCGTGTGCTGTACAAGGACCCAAAATGCACCTGTTAAGAGACATGCACCATGCAGATTTCAGGTTTTGTATTTTAGTGTTAAAACTGAACAATGTTGAGAGGGATCCGGGCATGTTTGATGCCCAAATCACCAACTGTTAAACTTGTATTTCTGTGTTAGCCTCATAGACCGTATATATATGAATAGACTTAGTTAACGCGCTAGCCGCTGCGTGCCAAACAGGAAGTTTTCCAGAGGCTCTTCCGGCTCCTTCTGACTCTGACACTTACATGAGGATCTTGTCGCTCGTCTCTCTGGACCTGCTGCTGTGGCCTCGTCATCTTAGTCTTAAAATGTTCTTATTAACGCACTTTACATGATCCTGATTTTCTTTTTCTCTGTTTTGTTTGTCAAAAAAATTCCTATTGATAACATAGAGCCTGGCTCCAGATTCACTCCTATAACCGTTGCATCGCGAGCCTCATTCTGAACGCTGTGGGTGACGTCACACTCGCTTAGTCCACTTTTTTATACTTTCTATGGTTAGTCTACAACTGAGAGTTATTGTAAATGACCTGAATAAAGTTCGATTTATCCGACACACGTTTTGTTTCTCTTATTGTGCCTTATAATCCGATGCTCCTTATGTGTGGACAATGACACAACTGACATATTATTTGATACTGCACCTTATAATCCGGTGAGCTTTATAGCCCCAAAAATACGGTACACAAAATTGACTCTTGTGAGCTTTAAACTATTTCAGAACATTGTTACCTCCTCAAAAACATCCCTGAAGTTGTGTTTTGTTTCATTATCACATGTTTGCGTTAGTCTGTCTACGTCTGCCAAGTTCAGTTTAACAGTTTTATCTTTTCTTCAGTAGAGATTGTAAAATCCAGGGCTGAAATGATCTGAATAAGTGTTTTCAGTTTGAGAAGAGTCTAACTATGCAGGATTTGCGTCCGAGTAAGTGTTTTCAGTTTGAGAGAAGAGTCTAACTATGCAGGATTTGCATGTTTAACATGTGTAAAAAAACAAAACACAACTCCATGTCTGTTTTTGATGAGGAAACATTCTAACATAGAACAGAAAATAGCGTAATACGGGCTCTTTAACGAACCGCCAGCACTACAGAAACACTAGTCGACTGAAAATCCTCGCGAATAAACAGCATGAGTATATGAATATGCAAATACGCTGTTCAAATGTTAGCGAGCGGCGTGGACTTCGTGTCCTGTGGGGCCGAGCCAAGAGGCATGCTGGGAGACGACACATAAAGCCGGGCTAATTATTGGTCATGTATATCGGGGCCAAATGTTAGCCGCGCAAATACCGCTCGAGCTACGCAAACTCACCACTAAATAGTTTATTATCTACGGCCGCCATCTGTCACCGCGGCAACGACCTCATAACGCCGCCGAAAGACCCAAAATCCAAACGAGGAAAGCAGGGCATAAGTCATTAACCAATCAGGGGAGGTTTAAATAGACATGGACAGATGATTGAGATAGGAACCGCAGTTTAGTAGACGGACCTTTTTCTCATCTTTGTTCATTTAAAGCGACATGTTTTCTGATCTGTTATGAGAGAAGATTATTGATCCCGAGGGAAATTCAAGTTTCCTGCAGCAAAGTAATGTAATGTTGCTGCGACATTTCCACGGTGTGTTTCAGTGGGTTTTGTGTGTCAGACAAAGGTCCCGGTGCAGTTTAACAGGAGGACTGGTCAGGGAGGGTCAGCAGAAGTGTCCCTGCAGCATCACAGCAGCCTCCAGGGGGCGCTAGGTGAACGCAACAGGAAAGGCCTCATTTACACTCCGCTCTGGCATTTCAGTCGGTGACAAAATGGTGTATTCCCTGAAAGTGTTTCCTCTGGAAGGTTTTCTGGTGCAAAAAACCTGTAGCATCTCTAATGTCCATAGTTTGTTCAAGCCTCTCGCACAATCTCTGGAAAAACAAGAAAAACAAACAGTTTATTTCATACAGTCCAACAGTCCCTGACTTGTGTCCTTTGAGCTGCACATTCTGCACTTCTTAGTTACAGAATATGTTATATTACCGTATTTTTGGGGCTATAAAGTGCACCGGATTATAAGGCGCAGTATCAAATAATATGTCAGTTGTGTCATTGTCCACACATAAGGAGCATCGGATTATAAGGCACAATAAGAGAAACAAAACGTGTGTCGGATAAATCGAACTTTATTCAGGTCATTTACAATAACTCTCAGTTGTAGCTAACACAAAAATACAAGTTTAACAGTTGGTGATTTGGGCATCAAACATGCCCGGATCCCTCTCAACATTGTTCAGTTTTAACACAAAAATACAAAACCTGAAATCTGCATGGTGCATGTCTCTTAACAGGTGCATTTTGGGTCCTTGTACAGCACACGGCAGAACTACCGGTATGTTGCACAGTCGCCCTATATGTGGCCAACATATTACTCCTCCTGACTCGCCCACTAATACCTTATTAGACTAATGTGGACAACATCAAATCGGTTGGAGGTTAAACACAACCAAAGGTCATACATAAGGCCACTGTGGATTTTTGAGAAAATGTCACGATTTTAGATGCGCCTTATAGTCTGAAAAATACGGTAATGTTGTTTCCTCATCAGAAACAGACCTGGAGTTGCGTTTTGTTTCATTCACACATGTTTAACACACTCACCCTGCATATTTAGACTGGCTACCCTCAAAACACACTGTCCCACCTTGTGATGTCACGTCTGAGGAAGTGCCGCACTGTGTTTTTATATCCATACACCTTCCATATAATATTTAGGCATACACATAAAATATTCCTTCTTCACATTCCCTCATTCAACATTTTTAGAAAGTTTATAGTTGGAGAAACTCCAGAGAACGTTGACAGTTGAAGTTAATGGATGCAGAAAGCAGTAAGCAAAGATGAAAATGTACATATATTAAAAAGTGCCTGTTGTCAGTTGCAGAAGTCCATAACTCGCTGGTTTTTCAGATGACAAAACACCGTTCTACAGGCCTGAGGAGAGGGAGGAAAATACACCTGCTAATTATGCAGTTTTTGTGGTTTAATTGTAGAATAATCAGATGCAATTGTAGAAGTTAAAGTCAACTATTGGTTAAAATGCCCAAACTTTTTATTTATCCCCCAAAAAATACATTTATCTCATTGGCATAGTCTAAAATACTTTATAAGATATACTTTTTCCCCACAAAGTCCTTTTTACTTTTAAAAAATGTTGTACTTTTATGACATTGTTACCAGTTTTTAAATTACTGCAGGGAACTATTACTGCTTAAAACTAAATAAAATGAATGGTGTACTTGATAAATTGTCTATCAACTTGTAATATTTTGTATATTATAGTATTAGTATTTTAAAATTAGTGCGAAATCTGTATCCGTTCAAATGACTTAATTTGAGAATCCATTTTTATTTTCATTTTAGACATTTTAGCGTGAAACATTTTGATTCATATTCTCATTAAGATTTCTTTTTTAAATCGCAAAATCCTCGTCATGATTTCTACATTCTTGATGTCATTACAGCGCCACCTACTGTAGCTACCACCTTACTGCAAAATTCGTATCAGAGAATCCATTTTTATCTCTATTTAAGCAGGTTTTGCGTGAAAAATGTAGATTAATCTTCTAAAATAACTGATGAAGATTGCATTTTTGCTCGTAATGGTTTGACATTGGTACAGCGCCACCTAGCTGCACCTGTGTACTGTATTCAAATGTGTTCAAATCTCCATGTAAATCCAGTGGGGCTCGCTCAGTTCTTAATGATCTCTTTAGCAGGATTGTGACTGTAAAAACGCTGTGTGCTGCAAAATGATCCTCACCTGTCAGCCCCTGTTAGAGTCTGAGCTGGAGGATTATGGTCCCTCTCTCTGCTCTCTGTAATGACACCGACACAGTGTCTTTTCTCCTCCGCTAACGTCATCGCCGACTCCACATCTCCACCGCTTTGTCTTTGGAGCAGGAAAAACCAGAACGACGAAGGATTAGCGGAGAAAAGAGTGGAGTTATAAAAAAAATGACACGTGTTTTTCCATGCAGATTGTAGCTTTAAAGGTGTAACTTTGCGGCTCGGGCTTTGTCGCCTGCTCGTTTCTATGGATACGTCGTCTCTCTTCCTGGAATGTTCCACAATATGACATTAAACAGCTCAACACACATTTACATTTACATTTATTCAGGTTTTATAGCTCAAAAATACCATGAAAAACTGATATTCTGACGGTGAGTGGGGTCGCCTCTCCACAGATCTGACAGGTAACTTGGTCTGGTTTGGTCTCCATGACGATGGAAAGGCTTAATGCCACACTGTGAAACATTTAAGACAATAGTAATAACATCTCCACGTAGAAAATAGTTTGACGGACCCTCTATTAGAAAAGTTGAAATCTTTTATGATGCATGTTTTGTATTTAGTAGTTAATTAAAAATAA
>KN492455.1:8275-37031 GCA_000787155.1 Scartelaos histophorus
AAGAGAAGAGAAGGAGGAGAAAGGGGAAAGAAAAAGGGGGAAAGAGGAGGAGAAGTAGAGAAGAGGAGGATGAGGAGGAGGAAGAGGGCGACATTAGGTCATGAGTTAGGTAACTGTCCTGTCCTACTGTTCCATCACAAGATACAGTAGAGAAATGTGATGCCTTTAGACATGGAGACTGTCCATCAATGAGAATGGAACAGGATCAAAATGCAACTGGATATTTCACTTTAAAATTGTGATACATTTATTGTGTTGTAAGTTTACAACCGGCACATGCCACTAAAGGTAACATGACATTAGACTGCAGACATATGCAATCATCCTAATAATGCTTTAAAGTGAAAAATGTTATGTCCAGGAGTGTAATTGTACTGTATAAATGATGCCTCATGTCCCAGTTTATGCAGTGATAATTAAAAAGTACAGGCTTAATACAGCTTCATCATCAGCACCTCTCTCCAAATATAGAACCTTCCAGTAAAGCAGCGAACCTCAGCTGCCGTTTTGATTTTCTGTCATGTTTTTGGTCTAATTTGATTTAAAACGCAAGTAAAGGCTCAAGTACCAAAAATGGATGTCATCAAATCGTGTGCCCACTCAGCAAAGCTTCCATTTCCACTGCCTCCAGGTGTAACTAGCTGCATGTAAAGCCCAGTCCTCTGCAAGAAAAAGGTACAACAGATCAATATTTAACCTTTGGTCAAACAACCTCTGGGTCATATTCTGACAAACCACATTGGACGTACACAAAAAATGCCATATTTCTTTTGACAGATTGACTAACATAACAAATAACTCATATTTCAGATGAAGTAGATAACAAAAATAGGGAAAATACGTGAAAAACAAAACTACTACTAGCAAATATATAATTGGCTATTAACTCCATAAGACCTCTAAGCAGCTCTTGTTCCGCTCTCATTTGGGTCACGCTTTATTGAGTGTTTGTGTCTAAACTGGACAAGGTACAAGGTCGAAAGCCACTAGCCTCTAAAGTGAGCTGTGCTTGGAATCATACTCACACAATTCATTATAAACTAATCAATATTTGATCTTGAGGTCACATGTGGACGCAGACTGGAGATGCCTGGTGCTTGAGTTGTGCTCGGCCTGGAGTATGATCAGTAATGGAACGTAATGTAAAGTAATGTAAAGAAATGCAGTGAAGTTCTTAACTAGATTCATACTACTACTGTTATATTCTCTTATTTTTTACTTCACTACATTTGGGAGCATATAGCTGTACTTTTTACTCAACTACATTTTTAACAGGACTGAAAAGTACTTTTTACTATAGTTTGAGACTTACTCAAAATCCTGAGAGGGTTATTTTTAACACATTCATAGTTTGAGCCAACAAAAATATACAGATAAAAAAACGTAGGAAAAAAAAATCAGTTCAGTTGTTTCTTTTAAACAAAAGCACAAGTCTGTATCAAAATCATTACATTTCAAGATTCATTTGATCTCAAAATCAGCGCAAAATACTTTTACTTTACTCTTTAAGTACATTTTTACAGTGGGTACTTTAATATATTTACTTTGATTTTTTTATGCAATGCTTTTTTACTTTTACTAGCATTTCTTTGCTCCGATATCTGTACTTTTACTTAAAGGTGCATTGTGTAACTCCATGGAGATGTTATTGCGTTTCACAGTATGATTTTGTATAGTTTTATCATCATGGAGACCAAACCAGACTAAGATTCAAGTCAGATCTGTGGAGAGGCTATCCCACTCAGAATGCCTGTTTTTCTAGGTATTTCTGAGCTATAAAACCACCTGTAATGTAATAAATGTAAGGTAGAGCTGTTTAATGTCGTACTGTGGGACATTTCAGGCAGATCAATGACGTATCCATTAAAAGTGACACACCAAAAAGTGACAAAGTGCACCTTTTAGTAACAACACAGAGTACTTCCATCAGCGTGTACTGTGAGGCTTCCTGATAAGAGGCGCAGGCCCGTCGTGAATGACAGCTGACGATTTTGTTTACGGGTTATAGTGCGCTGACAGATGGGCCTCCTCCACACTGTTCACTGTGTGGCAACAAATCCAGACCAGCACAGGAACAAAACTCACTTCTGCATCTGCTACACATATGTTGCTACTCACTGGTGACAGATGAGCAAATCTACTCCGTTACCGTCAGAAATCGACTATTTTAAGACATGAGAATCAATTTAATGAGGAGCCAGAGCTGACACAGAAACGAGCGCCAATTCTAACCAAAAATATTCTCTCACAAATGGTTTCAAAATTGTGCCAATACGAGGAAAAGCTTGAGACTGAAACTCATTTTTTCAGATTTTCAACAAAAAGGAAAAACTGCTGGCTAATGCTAGAAAACTTGTGACAGTAACGTTATTAGAGAAACTTGTTTAACAGCACAAATCACCTCATCCGTTGTAGCTCCAGGTAAATCAGTTCTTTCTGGTCAGATTGTGTTAAAACAAAGCTCAGATTAAAGTTTAAATACTTACTTTATATTTGCGATCAATGTTTTTAATTGAAATCTAAAATATGCTATATGGGTCAAAAGGATTTTCAACAAGCAAATTTTAAAATGTAATTTCTATTGAACTTTTTCAAATATTTACCATGTCAAGTGCATAAATCTATGTCTGACATTTGTATTTTGCATTTTTAGTGCTTTTTTATGTACATGAATTGGCTACAACTTGCCAAAAATGTCATGTGGTGCGACCGAGAATAACCTTAAAGTTGTTTTATTTTCTAAAACATGATTGGGATGTTAATCTAAGTGTAAAATCTGAGTAATATAAACATGATATTTTAAAACATGATATTAGAAAAAATTGACAAATGGAATATAATCTGAGAAATATCTATTAAAGAAAGTTGAAATTTCATATGGTGCTACAAAACACTTCAGAAAAAAAAAGAAAAGAAAAATAATAAAATAAAATAAATAAATAAATGTGATTAGATTTAGAGTAATCTTAAAGAAATTTAAAAATGAACAGTTAAGGGCGGACGGTCGCGCCACATGACATTTCAATATTTTAAGCACAAAAAACATGCAGAATAACTATAATTTCTGAAAAAGGATTTGGTCAGAGGTACTACAGGGATGTGGGGCATGTCATTGACCCTTACACTTTACATGCTTGTGTTAGAAACTGTCATATGAATCAAACTAACACTTCCAAAGAGTTAAATATCTAGTAAGGATTTTTTTTTTTTTATCAGTGAAATGTGAGGTGACAATATTGGCTAGTTTTGCACCCACTTGCTAACAAATAATAATCAGATTCAATACATTTGGGGTTTTCTTTTTTGACAGTTCAACATTGTCTATAGAGTTATACATTTTACACTCTATACACATTTGAACTTAAACAGCAGAAGTAAAATTTCCTAGACGATATATTACAGGTGTGAGACAGATTCATACGAAAGCGTTTTCAATCATATTTCCCAGTGTTTTTGGTCTGTAAACAAAACGGCGTGATTCGGCACCGAGCATCTGCAGCTGCCACAGGTAAAGGCTCGCGATGAGTCAGGTTCCCATGGCAACAGCGAGGTATCTCACCATCTCGGCGGCGAACGGACTCGACGTGGATGTAAATAACGCTGACACGGGGAGAGCTGTTATCCGCCAAGAATATTACAAAGCACATTCTGAACCACAGATTAAAAGAATCATATTATGCTAGTCCACGGGAAGGATGTTTTGTGTTTTATCTGCTACAGTGAGGTCAAAGGGGGCTCTCCCACTCTTTATCGACCACTAGCCCCCAGCAGGTGTCCAGGCACTGTCAGCGCTTTGTTCCCGATCAGGGGTTTTTATGTGGAGACTGAGAGGGAGATAGCGGGAGCGAGCGGGGAGCAGAAATAGCCCCCTTTGACCCAGTGAGGACAGACCCCATAAAGCCAAAGCTAAAAGAGCCTTTAGTGTTTTATTAATGACCCAGTGGGCTGTGCTCTGGCTAGTTATTGATTCCATGTCTCTTTTTTTTTTCTTTTTAATGTAGAAGAGAGGCTTTCTAACTCTAATGATGTAATGTTTAGGAGTTGACATGGTGACACATTAGCAAACACTGTCAAAAAAGATTAGGATTGTTTGAACACAAAAAATGCAAAAGGATTTAATGGATTTAAACAGAAAAGTGGTCCAGTTTAGGAGTTTGATTTTCAATAAAAAGGTGAGAGTTACAAATGGAAAAATGTGCACTAAAAAGGGACTTGTTTAACAGCACAAATCATCTCACCTATTGTAGTTCCGCCTACATTGTGTTAAAACAAAGATCAGATTAAAGTTTAGATACTTGAGCAACAGAGCTTTAGACAGAGCAGTGTCTACAGTTAGCATCACACCCCCAGGGATTGTTAATGACATTAGCTGCAAAGTGTTAATAGTTGTAGGGGTTAGATACAAGATAAAATATGAGAGAAAGTGACGTTTTCACAGCGTGTGGTTTGCATTATATTGGTTTGGATACAAAAATCCACCCATTATGAGGATGACTGAAGAAGTGAGGCATATGACAAAAAATCTAGTAACTATTTTATCACAATTCAGGCAGAAATGATCTTTTTATTGCCATGAATTAAACTATCTGCCGCTTCTGAGCGTCCATACTTCTCTGTAATTGGCTAAATCCAACTGTCACTCACTGCATAATGGAGACAGAGCAATAAGAGTGGGTGTGTATGAAGCTTAACCCTGGATATAAAAAAAAAATAAAAAATAAATAAAATAGTGTTGCAAATAAACATAACATTAAAAACAACAAAATGTATTTAAAAAGTGCATGTAGAGTGCTCTATTTAACCTTTCCAGTCATGAAACACTAAAAGTCAAACAAATGAAATAGCAATAAATAAATAAATAAATAAATAAATAAATAAATAAAATCAAATAATATACATTTTTAAATTAAATAAATAAAAAACAACTCAAGATGGCCCCTGGGACCTCAGATATTAAATTGTGCAGATTGTAAATTCTGTTCTGACACAAAAGCAATAAGGTAGAAAGTGCAGTAGTAGCCATTTTAAATAGCCAGTAAGAGTATTTGTATTGGAGTGGAGTCGCATTCCAGGGATTTGGATCATATTGTTATTGCAGAAGGTTCATGGTTCTTGGCTTGGCAGAGTGAAGCGTAACCTAAGCGTGTGAGAGACAGGCCGACAGCAGCCACCGGAGCACACTGAGCAGACACATCGCATTCATTATCATCAGACGGGAGCTCTTTGAAGCCGGCCAGAGCAAGAAATACACAGAGGGACCTGGCCCGGTGCAAATGTGATCCGAGGAAGGGGTCTGGAAAAGTGTTGCGTTTAAAAAGCAAGGGAAGATTGTCATAGGAGAACACTGTTTAACCTTACACTACCTCACTGCAGTCTGCTACAATGGAAACGTTGTGTTAAGGCAGTTTCCTCGTTATTTGTCACGTTTCAGACAGGGAATAGTCAGAGTTTCCGACTACAATTTGATTATGTGGAGATGTCATGGCTTAAAGGGCCCATATGACGTTATTTCCTGATCGCTGTTATAGTTTTCTCAGCACAAACAAACCCGCAGTTGTGTCTTGTTTCATTCACACATGTTAAACACAAAAACCTTACATATTTCTTCATTAAAACAGAAAACATTGTTCCACCTTGTGATGTCACGTGGTAATAAAAAAAATGCTCCACTTAAACTTTAAACTTCATTCACCTTCACTCGAATAATGTTTTAATTTCAGTCCTGAAATTGCCGATAAAAAAATAAAAGAGTAGGTTTTAACTTGAAAACTACCACCTCATGACATCACAAGGTGGAACAGAGCATTTTGAGCTTTGTAAATCCTGACAGTCCCGTAAACCAGGATGACTCAAACATGTGCGAAGGAAATAAAATACAACTCCAGGTATGTTTTCGAGGAAGTAACATTATAACATGGTTTAAATCTCACAAGAGAACATTTGGTGAAATAAAACTATATCCAATAGTTTCCAGACAAAACCAGCTTGAATAGCAAAAACAGAAATGTCTGGTACATCTTATCCAAAACTGCGCTCATTCACAAGTTCCAGTTTACAGTTTCTGAGTATTCTGGGTTTTTTTTTTTTTTTTTTTTGAAGAAGTCTGTTTCTAGAAAAGGCTGTGAGTCAAAATCAATGTTCACAATAGCTGCACAAAGGTGAGTGGTCTCAATTAGCAAAGTGAAAAGGCAGCGATTAGTTGGGTAACATAATGTGCTTTGCAACTGTCAACACGGGCTCTTATTATTTGTAAAACTATGTATTATAAAGTCTTACAAATGTAATTATTCTTGTTAAAAAGTGTCTCATTTTTTTTTTTTTTTTCCCAGATGTCACTGCTCCTGTACGTGCACTGTGAACTGAAGACCTAGTTACGAGTCAGATCTATGGAGAGTCTGACACTATTTCTTCTACCAATAAATGTGGAATAAATAGAAGAGAGGTGAGTGTAAAGGTGCACTGTGTAGCTTTTCTGTTTCCATGGAGATTACTGATTTGCCTGAGAGGTTTCACACTATGGCATTAAACTCATTCACGTTGCATTTATTCATTTATGGTGTTTTATCTGACTGGTAACTTGATCTGGAGGTATTGTGGGCTTGTCTCCATGGATACAGATGAGTTTAATGCCACACTGCGGGACATTATAGACGAGGCAATAACATTTCCATAGAGAAAAGCAGAACTTTCCACCCAGTGCACCTAAGGCAATAACATCTGAAGAAGGTGGTGGATCCTATGTCAGAAAGTTACATGGTAAACCTTTAATACCAGTCTGTGCTTTACAGAAAGCTGTACATGGATTCCCTTGTGTGTTTTTGACCAACAGCTTTGCATAATTTGAATTTCGCTGTGTGGGAACAGAGGATGTGAGAGGTATTGGCGTGCCTTTGCTGCCGGTGAATAGATTATATCATAATTTTACGGCTGTCCATGTGTGTCTATGGTAAAATATGCAGTGTAACCATTGACTCACTCCTGGATCTGAGCACACATGATTTCTGAGGCCGAGTTAGCAAGTTTATCCTGCCTCATCCTTGTCTAACCTTTACACAGAGCCAAGAATAGGCTATATTGAAGGTCCTATATTATGCAAAATTGATTCTTGTGAGGTTTAAGCCGTGTTAGAATGTTCTTACTCCATCAAAATCTCCCGTCAATATTCCACCGTGTGATATCATGAAGCTGTAGTTTTCAAATGAACAGCTACTTTTCACCTTTAGTTCAGTAGAGATCGGTCATTTCAGGGATGAAATAATCTGATTCTAATGAAGGTGTATGCAGTTTAAAAACACAGCGGAGCACTTCCTGTATAACCACATGACATCACAAGGTGGAACAGTGTTTTCCGTTTGAGAGAAGAACTCAGCAAATAAATAAAAAGTAATAAGTAATAAGTAATGCAGGATTTGTGTATTAAATATGTGTGAATGAAATAAAACACAGCTCCAGGTATGTTTGTGATGAGGAAACAACATTATAACACAGATCTGATACCACAGTGTGGACAGAGCTCTATGACCCACATGGAGAGGACATCAGTGCAGTGACAGAATACATCACAGACTACATCAACTTTTGTTTTGAAAACATCGTCCCCTCCCAGATGGTGCGGTGTTTTTCAAACAACAAGCCGTGGATCAACCCCGACATAAAAGCTCTGCTGAAGGAGAAGAAGAGAGGTTTTAGGTCAGGGACCAAGGAGGAGCTGAAGGCTGCACAGAAGGAACTGAGGAGGAACATCCAGGGGTGTGGAGACATCTCAAGACTATCTCAGGCTTCAAAGCACCTCCTGCCCAGATGGAGGGGGACCTGCAGTGGGTAAAATTCTCACTTCCTGAGATTTGATCACCCACTCCTCCCCCCAGAGAGCTACCAGCTCTCACCTCCCCAGCTGGACAATGGGGAACTCCTGCACCTCTTCACACCTCTGCCCACCACTACACATGGACCCATCACCCCAACCTGCCACTGTCATTCTCTACAGCCCAGGTGAGATTGGAGCTCAAGAAGATTAGACTCAGGAAGGCAGCAGGACCAGACGGCATCAGCTCCAGGCTCCTTAAGTCCTGTGCAGACGAACTGTGTGGAGTTATGGAGCATGTCTTCAACATGAGCCTTAAGCTGAGGGTGGTACCACAACTCTGGAAGACCTCCTGTGTGGTACCAGTGCCTAAGACGCCACACGCTAAAGACCTCAGCAGCTTCAGGCCGGTGGCTCTAACATCCAATCTGATGAAGACACGGGAGAGGCTGGTCCTTGGCCACATCCACTCCACCGTGAGCTCAGCACTGGACCCGCTGCAGTTTGGACTGGACTCAGTCCAGGAGGTGGGGGACAGGAGGGTCCTGGCTATGGTCATTTCTATGCTGGTCCATGAGTGTCACCCCCTGCAGGACGCTCTGTCTGCTCTGGAGAGCAGCTTCAGTCACAGACTGATTCACCTTCGCTGTGTGAAGGTTTCACAGGTCTTTCCTTCCTGCTGCTGTCAGACTGAACAACCAACACTGTTAACACTGAACATGTGTCATTCAACCAGATCTATGTGCAATACTGAAGACCATGTAGAACATCTCTGATACTATTCACTTAAGTCACTCTGCTGATATTTATCCTGTGCTGCTGTACATAAACATATATTACTGTACATAACATTATAATATACTGAAGTCACTTTACTGAGATTTATTCTGTTCATATGCTGCACTGTTACTTTTATTGTACATAATAGAGTCTATTTTTATTATTATTTGTATTATTATTTTCTATTCTTAAAATATTTTTAAGCCATTATTTATTATCTTGTTTTATTGTATGTTTCCATTTTTCTGCTGTTCTTGAACTGTGCATTGCAACAAAGTTGTCAAAGTTTCCAATATACCAACACTGTGGCTTCACATTCATTTATCTAAACTATCTATCTAAAGACGCTGAATGGTTTAAAAAAAAAAGTCCATATTGTGAAAGTGAAAAGAAAAATTCTAAATAAATAATTGGTTTCTGCCAAAGATGATGTGTATAAATGGACATATCTAACCTGCTAGACGGCACTTTCCAAATAGTAAGTGTTCATGGGGGCGCTTCAGGCTCTATCGACTCCAATCAGCTCCGATTAACTTTACATTGGAAAACTGTCACTCCTCTCTCTGTAACTGCTGCAGTGAGCCTCATCATTTTGCACTTAAAATATCTGTGTTAACCCTTTCTACGAGATCCTGGAGTTTTATTTAGCTATTTTGCCTGCTCCTTGCCCCTGTAACTGCAGGCATCATGAGCTTCATTTGACTGGATCTGAACACTGTGACGTCACACTCCCTGAGTCCACTTCATTATACGGTCTATAGTTTCTATATATTCCAAAAAATAGTAAACTCACATCAATAATCCTTGTATAGCCACAGGGAGTACTAAAACCATCTTAAATAATAAATTCAATTACACAATGGTGGATGATACTGAAGTAATCGAGGAAACAGGCTTATTCTGTGGAGATTTCCTACTTTAGACATTGGCAGGAAAATTGAAGAATCCTTTGGCAAAAAGTCCTCCTGAATAGGAAAATGGAAAATGTGATTTTTGTACTGTGTTTGTATTGTAATTGAGGAACTGGTGGTAGTAATGATAGTAGTAGTAGTAGTAGTAGCAGTAGCAGCAGTAGTAATAGCAATACTAGCATTAGGAGAAGAAAAGGTAATATCAGTAACAGTTGAAGTGGTGTTTTTAGTAGCAGTAGCAGCACTAGCAGTGGTAGTGGTAGTAGTAGTAATAGTAATAGCAATAGAAAATGGAGTAGTAGTAGTAGTAGCAGCAGCAGAAGTAGTAGACGTAGTAGTAGTAGTAGTAGTAGTAGTAAGTAGCAGCAGCAGAAGTAGTAGACGTAGTAGTAGTAGTAGTAGTAGTAGTAGTAGTAGCAATAGAATATAGTGCAGAAGTAGTAGTAGCAATAGCAGTAGTAATAGCAATAGTAATAGTAGTTGTAGTAGTAGAAAATGTAATATCAAGCTTTAGTTGTAGCAGAAACAGTAGTAGTAGTAGTAGTGGTAGTAGTAGTAGTGATAACAGTAGTAGCAGAAGTAACAGTACTAATAGCAATACTAGAAGAAGCGGTAATATCAATAACAGTTGAAGTGGTGTTTTTAGTGGTAGAAGTGGTAGTAGTCGTAGTAGTAGTAGCAGTAGTAGTAATATCAATTGAAAATGGATTGGTAGAATTTGTTGTAGTAGTAGAAATAATCTTAATAAGAGTAGTAGTAATAATAGTAGTAGGCAGCAATTGCAGTAGTAGCAACAGAAGTAGTAGTAGTAGTAGTAGTAGTAGTAGTAGTACCTATTAAGTGTTAGTAAAGACTGGAGCATCTCACATATTCTGCATTTTAGATGTAGATGTTTAGTCCACTTTCTTTTAGCTGACCCATATAATTCTGCAATACTTTGATATTTTATTACGTTAGTGTAATGTTATGAAAATTGGCTTGAAAAAGTATTTTTAAAAGGCGTTTCTAGTCTTGAGGGTGTGACCTGTTGTGACTCACCCAAAATGAGTCACCGAGTCCCAGTCTCCGTGCCCAGGTTAGGATGTGCACAGCTCCAGACGGCAACAGCCATCGTCACTTATTTATAAAGATTAAATATTGTAGAGACAAGCTCAGATTCACATGTAACTGCAGATCTAGGCGCACACAGGCGAGTATAAAACTGTTAAAGGGCCAGTTTCCTCATCACAAACAGACCTGGAGTTGTGTTTTGTTTGATTCACACATGTTTAACACACAAATCCTGCATATTTGGGCTGAGTTCTTCTCTCAAACGCAAAACAGTCCACTTGTAGACAGATTAATAATGCACGATTATTCAAACATGTATGAATAAAACAAAACTCTAGACATGATTCTAAAAAAATTATAACATGTCTAAAAGCTCATAGATCAGTTTTGTGTAATATAGAACCTCCCAACCTTATTTAACCACATCCATGGAGGTACCTGAGAGGGTTAAGGTCATTTTATTTTTGAACATTTTAATATTTAAGCTCTATACTTGGAAAGGCATTCAAAACATGTACATTTAACGAAAAGGAAGAGATTTTAAAAAATTAAAGGAAGGGAGTTTCATAGTAGAGTTGCCAAAAGTACAAGAGGTTTTTATGTACCCGCCAGTCCCCCAGCGGCCACTTTACAACTGCTCCCCCGGCTCGAGCAGCAAAAACAACTATTTGGGTTTTGACAAAAAGCTACGGACCGCCCTGGAAAAAGATGAGGTATGGCAAAGTATTACACAACGCAAATACAGCACTGACATCACACATTCCTCTGGCTTCAGTGCTCCATGAAGGACTTTTATCAGAATACATAGTTTTTAAGAATGTTATTTTGCAGTTTGAACGTTGCCTAGGATATTATCTAATCGAGTTATGAATTGTTAGTTTTAGCAAATGAGGTGAAATAAGGCGAGTAGTTTCAAAAGTAGTTTCATTTGTACTTGAGTAATATATTTTATAGTGTAAAACTACTCTAAGGAAAAGAGTATAAGTGATAAATGAGTGAAGAATACCAAAAGATTTGAACACCTGAGCCTTAAACCTTAATTTTAGTTTTGTGTCAATTGTAAATCAGATGTTAAAGGTCTAATATTACATAAAATTCATTGCATTTAGCTATATTAAAATGTTATTACCTCCTCAAAACCCATTGAGTTTAGTTTATAGCGTAGATCAGAAAATAGCCTAATATGGGCCCTTTAAATAAATTTAACTTTTCGCCAAATATTCTTGTCATCAACCCTATGATATTTAAATTTAAATATTGATCATTTAAAACATTAGTATTGAAATGCATGCAGATTTGAAATAGCCCTGGCCTCAGACCCCTTCTCCTAATGAAACCCATGATGACAAACTGATTCTTCCACAGAGACCACATGGCATGACTTTTTCAGCGATGCTATGAAGTATTAAGCAGCGTTACGTAAGACTAATCAGAGTAAAGTAGAGTGAGGCTTTGAGGAACCTCCACACCACTGAGCAATTCCTCGTTAATCTTTAATTAAGCGTAAGGTTCTGTGTTGATTCCTGTTCTCTCTGTCACCAAAGGCTATTTTCAGACTGGCATCGCCCACTCTAATGTCTCCAGGGAGGCGCCGAGCTTCAAAGTGCCTATGAGAGGTTGGACTGCTCATTTGACTAAAACACACATAAGATCATTATATTTAAGATTTTACTCAAAATTTAAAACTTTTCCCCCCCAATTTGGCCATATTTTAGGTTTCAAATTTTACTTCCTGGTTGAAAATCATGCAATTAACCGTGCTGTACAATGGGCCAAAATTGCTTTAATGCACACAGAAATTATTACTGAACAAATAAAATGACAATAAAACACATTTATTTAGCTGAAATAATTGTTAAAACATTGGACAAATTTAGTTTATTTTGTGTAAATTGTGCCAAATGTTTGGACAGAATTCAATATGAAAATAAATCTCTCTACTTTCTGTAATTTCCAACATAATTTTCATATTTCTTGTTTGGCGTAAAGCTATTTATATTTACAACAGGTATTATTACACTGAATTAACTCAAAATTTGAGAATCATCAGAACCTGTCATACACAGCACACAAGAAAAGACCATGGAAACAGTCCTGCAATTACATTAGAAAACACACACTTGTTTTACTGGTGGATGACTCAAATGACAGTCTGTGGTTACACTGCTTAATGCCATGCAGATGATTTTAATAAGACATTAGAGATTATTACCTAATATATGCAGCATAATTAAAATTGTTTGTCTGTTGCAGGAGTTCATGCACTAAATTGTAACCCTGCTGGATTATATATGACAATAATTCGCCTGTAGTCCACTAAGTTTAAAAATGTCTTGAAAACTTACAACTCTGTTTGTGTTTTAAGGTGTAATGTGTAACTTTTGTGGTCGAGGGTCCGTCAAATGCTTTTCTCCCTGGACATGTTATTACTATTTCTGGAAAGTTTCACAGTGTGGTGTTAAACCTTTCTATCTGCATGGAGACCACCACCAAAACCAAACCACATTACAAGTCACAGTTTTCTATGTGTTTTTGGGCTATAGAACCACCTGTAATGGAATAAATGATTAATGTTCTGTTTAATGTCACACTGTGGAACATTCCAGGCAATGACATATCCACAGGAATAAGCAGGTGACAAAACACCAACCAAAAAGTCGCACAGTGCATCTTTAAGGCTGAGTTGTTCAAAAGAAGACAACATTATAAATAAATAACTGCTTTCTGAATATTCCAAAGATAATTAACTCACATCAGTAGACCTTGTATAGCCACGGGGAGTAATAAAACCATCTTAAATAATAAATCATTTAACACAACAATGGTGGATGATACTGAAGTAATCGAGGAAACAGGCTTATTCTGTGGAGATTTCCTACTTTAGACATTGGCAGGAAAATTAAAGAATCCTCTGACAAAACTCCTTCTGAATAGGAAAATGGAAAATGTGATTTTTGTACTTATGACATTTGGGTGTAATTGAGGGATTGGTGAGATTGTTGTAGTAGCAGTAGTAGCAGTAGTAATAGTAATAGTAGTGGGGGTTGTTGTAGTAGTAGTAGTAGTAGTAGTAGTAGTAGTAGCAGTAGTAGAAGTAGTGGGGGTTGTTGTAATAGTAGTAGTAGTAGTAGTAGTAGTAGTAGTAGTAGTAGCAGTAGTAGCAGTAGTAGCAGTAGTAATAGTAGTGGGCGTTGTTGTAGTAGTAGTAGCAGCAGTAGTAGCCGTAGAAGCAGTAGAAGCAGTAGTAGCAGTAGTTGCAGTAGTTGCAGTAGTAATAGTAGTGGGCTTTGTTGTAGTAGCAGTAGCAGCAGTAGCAGCAGTAGCAGCAGTAGCAGCAGTAGCAGCAGTAGCAGCAGTAGCAGCAGTAGCAGCAGTAGCAGCAGTAGCAGCAGTAGCAGCAGTAGCAGCAGTAGCAGCAGTAGCAGCAGTAGCAGCAGTAGCAGCAGTAGTAGTAGTAGCAGTAGTAGTAGTAATAGTAGTGAGGGTTGTTGTAGTAGTACCAGCAGTAGTAGCAGTAGTAATAGTAGTGGGCGTTGTTGTAGTAGCAGTAGTAGCAGTAGTAGCAGTAGTGGGTGTTGTTGTAGTAGTAGAAGCAGTAGCAGCAGTAGTAGTAGTAGCAATAGTAGCAGTGGTAGCAGTAGTAATAGCAGTAATAGTAGTGGGGGTTGTTGTAGTAGTAGTAGTAGTAGCAGTAGTAATAGTAGTGGGGGTTGTTGTAGTAGTAGCAGTACTAGCAGTAGTAGCAGTAGTAATAGTAGTGGGGCTTGTTGTAGTAGTAGTAGTAGTTATTTTAGTAGGAATTATCAAATGTGTTCTGTGGGCACATATTTCTTTAGACAAAAACAATCACACACTCAAGTCCTTGGGTGGAACGAGAGCCAAAAAAAAGAATAAGTGAGAAGGAACATTTTTAAGAGATTTTGAGAGGAAGACAAAATAAAAGCAAAAGTTCGTGTTTTTTGTTTTGTTTCAGGGAAATGGCGTGGGTGGAATTTGAATACCGTGCACTGATTTTGATTTCTCTCCAAATAATTTACAACGTCCTCTTCAAAAAGAATTTTAGTAAGAGACGTATTGAGTCTATGTCAAGGTCGCAGTGCAGCAAATCCAATACTTCCTCATTGGCTCGAAGAAAAACTCAAACATGGCTGCAATAAAAGCTGAAGTGATCAATAGATGCAAACATGTGGCTGGGTTTACATTAGGGATCATGTCGACAAGGCAAACAGTTTGGAAATAAGCCCATGTTAAACAAAAGCAGAAATATTTGCACTTGAGCAGGTCAGTAAATGGATTAAAATGCTCATATTACGCTATTTTCTGAGATGAGAAAGAATGAAATGCAAGTGATTTTTATATGTTTGTATGTATTTTGATATTTGATTCTCTTACTCAACCAATAACCCCACTGCTTTTTAGTAAATAGTTTTAAAAGCCCTTCTGGGGACTGGTGTTTGCGAATTAGCTAAAAAACACTGACACATCAGAACTGACTTAGTAGTAATAGTAATAGTAGTGGGCGTTGTTGTAGTAGTAGTAGCAGTAGTAGTAGTAGCAGTAGTAGCAGTAGTAGCAGTAGTAGCAGTAGTAGCAGTAGTAGCAGTAGTAGCAGTAGTAGCAGTAGTAGCAGTAGTAGCAGTAGTAGCAGTAGTAGCAGTAGTAGCAGTAGTAGCAGTAGTAGCAGTAGTAGCAGTAGTAGCAGTAGTAGCAGTAGTAGCAGTAGTAGCAGTAGTAGCAGTAGTAGCAGTAGTAGCAGTAGTAGCAGTAGTAATAGTAGTGGGCGTTGTTGTAGCAGTAGTAGCAGTAGTAGCAGTAGTAATAGTAGTGGACATATCGGATTGCAATACTTCAAAAATGCTATTGTATTTTTTCCCAAACCGTGCAGCGCTAATTCATGAGGCCGGTCTGTACCTCTGTGGGTTACTCAGCCATAAATCATAGAAGAAAGTGTCTGGAGTAGACAGTGGACATAAATATTTTGTCAGCGGGAGTTGTATGATATAAGACACATAGTTATCGAATAAAGTGGACCAGCCAGCTGCCATCTGGGTCAGATCGGCCGTCGCCCACAGTAACGACACCCGCTGGCTTTGCCTCTATGGAAACCCCACATTTCCACTGGCTCTTATGTTGCTCACATGTCGCCTCTTTTATCACTTTATCACGGGTTTGCTCTGGGAGCCAGGTGCATGCTGGGAAGTGGGTCTGGAGCAGTTCTCCTGTGATTATCGGCCCTAGGTGTGATGTCATGCTAAAAGGACAAGAGTAGCATTAGTGTGGTTGTATTATCTGGTTGTATTAAGCTGGGACTTTGCCAGAGGGTCAGTTTGTAGGTGTAGCATCAAGTCATATATTTAAATCAGGCTGACAGTATTGATCAGTTTTTAAGGATAATTGTGTTAATACAAAGACTATTTAAAACAAATCTATACTTTGGACTAAAATAGAAATAGTCTAAAATTGTGTTATAATTGACTGACAATCTAAACTAATTTTACAAGACCTACAGCAAAAAAGGCAATTTCTAGTTATTTTACAAGAGGATTTATATTTATAGGATATTTATAGGATATATTATTTATACTGAGATTAAAAAAAAAAAAAAAACAGCTGTGAAAGTAGAGCCCCAGACATGGTGTTTTGTGTAGGACACACTAGATCAACATCTCATTCAATATTAATTTGCAGGATTAGCTCTAAGTAGCCACTAGAACATGTAATGAGACGATGATGAGATGAGCAGTCGTCTCCCTCACTGTGACAAAACTTAAAAAATCCAGGAGCTACATACTTGGTCTTTTAAATGTAAATGTGACATATAGACTGTTTCTCTGCTGAAGTTTAATTCCACATTTCAAGTTTGAGTAGAAATGATGACATGTCAAAGGGAAAAAAATGAATATAATGTTTCTAAGTATTGTCTGTTTCTGTCACTCACACAGCAGGAGGCAGGAGAGGCTCTATTGTTCATGTGCATCAGGCTGGTCTGCTAAAGACCCTTATCTCTGAGGGGATGGAGGAGCAGGGGAGATGAACAGAGAGAAGAGAAAAGAGAGGAGGAGAAGAGATGAGAGAGGAGAGAGGAGTGGAGCAGAGGAGAGGACAGTCTGCAGTTTGCGTACTGGCCTGGCATCGGAGTGGACCTGCTGCACCGCTCACTGTCTCATCTGCAGAACCCAGATTCTCTTCTTTGACTTCTCCAGTGCTTTCAACACCATCCAGCCACTGCTCCTGAAGGACAAGCCGATGTGGACTGTGACCTGGCAGACTGGATCCTGGACTACCTCACAAACCAGCCCAAGTTTGTGAAAGCCAAGAACTGCATCTGACCTCCTGACCTGCAGTGTGTGCCCCAGAGCACTGTCCTCGTGCCCTTCCTCTTCACCCTCTACACTGTAAATTTCAGACACAACATGGACAGCTGCGTCCTGCAGAAGTTCTCTGATGACTCTGCCATCATTGGCTTCATCAAGGATGATGACGATGTGAAGTACAGAGGACTAACACAGGACTTTATGGACTGTTGTCAGCAGAACCACCTCATCATCAGTGCAGGGAAGACCGAGGAGATGGTGGTGGACTATCGCAAACATTACTCTACTGCCCCCGCTGTGAACATCCAGGGAAGGGACATTGAGAGAGTGGACTCATACAAGTACCTGGGTGTTCATCTGAACAACAAACTGGACTAGACTCACAACACAGATGCACTGCACAGGAAGGGCCAGAGCAGCTCTATCTCCTGAGGAGACTCAGGTCTTTTGGAGTGAGGGGGCCACTCCTGAAGACCTTCTATGACTCTGTGGTGGCATCAGCCGTCCTGTACAGTGTGGTCTGCTGGAGCAGCAGCATCACAGAGAGGAAGAGGAAGAAGCTGGACAAGGTCATCCAGAAGTCCAGCTCCGTCCTGGACTGTCCTCTGGACTCAGTGCAGGAGGTGGGGGACAGGAGGGTCCTGGTTAAGGTCATCTCTATGCTGGTCCATGAGTCTCACCCCCTGCAGGACGCTCTGTCTGCTCTGGAAAGCAGCTTCAGTGACAGACTGATTCACCTTCGCTGTGTGAAGGTTTCACAGGTCTTTCCTTCCTGCTGCTGTCAGACTGAACAACCAACACTGTTAACACTGAACATGTGTCATTCAACCATATCTATGTGCAATACTGAAGACCATGTAGAACATCTCTGATACTATTCACTTAAGTCACTCTGCTGATATTTATCCTGTGCTGCTGTACATAAACATAGTCATATTACTGTACATAACATTATAATATACTGAGAGTCACTCAATACACAACACTGGAATTTCCCCATTGTGGGACTAATAAAGGCATAACTTATCTTATCTTATTTTATCTTAAACTGAACAACCCACCACACACTCAAAACTACTCAAAGAAAAAAACATAAGGCAAACAAACCATTAAAGTCAGTAAGTCCAGTCGTGTCAAGATGTTCAAAAAACATGTCCAAGTCCAGTTGTTTCCCCTTTATGGATATGAACCTTTTTGACTAAAATATTTTATTTATTTATTCTTTTGACTTTGCAAACAACTGTCATACAGAGTTGTCACGATGATTGAAGGAAATTGACATTTTCAAATCCATTTTCCCACATACTGCAGATACAATCACCTCTGCCGTTTACGCCATGACTCAGTGATATCTATTTAATTTATAATTGCAGGTTAGCGTCACGCAGAGTGACTAAGCTGCTGTGCTACAAGGAAGATTAGTCAGATAGCCTTTTCAATGCTAAACACCGAAGAGCTTTCACAAATAGCAATAGAAAAGCCACCCCCAGCATACATCTGTACACCTGATGAAGATGCTCAAGATATGGATTATGTAACACGTCTGGAGTCATGCAAATATTTTTAGAAGAAGATAAAACTGAAAAAGAGAGATTTTCGGAGACAGAGATTGTCAAACAAAAGACGTGATGGCAGTGACAGCTGTCAGCCTCAGAGTCCCACCCGGCTCACTGTTCACAGAAAGAGTTCTGTACGTCCTGAATATTGTCTCTGCGTTACAGCGAACCCCATGGTGCCACGATGAATAAAGCATGAGGTGAGCACGGACCAAACTTATTGGTTCAGACGAGAGACACAGCCACTTCTCTCTGACCTAGATTTCAGACATGAGGAGTAATTTTGGCTGTCTGCTAATGTGCTTGCCTTTAACTTTCCTTTTTGCTTCAAGTAGCAGTAATTCCTTTCCCCAGGCAACAACTACCTTAGAGTAAGTGGTAATATGCACTTTATATCGATGTAAATCAGTCAAAAAAGTACTAAAATTAAACTCATAAACCATAATGGGCTCACTGTAAACATCTAAAGCCATGTTTGATATCAGCCTGGATAAGAGTTTAAAATGGAAAATGTGCTTGCTTAGTTGACATGGTTTACATAGCTCCCACTGAGCAAAGATACTGCTATTTTGGGGCTATTAGCATCATGTTGTGCTGCACCCCGGCCAGACTAAGTGCTACCAGCTTGTTTGCTGTAAAATAAATCCATAGCTAACTTTTTGTTTCATTATTTGCCATTAGTGCAATCCTCTACATTTGGATTTGTGCATGGTTTTTAACAGTTGTTGGTGAGATTACTTTGGTCAGAGTAATGTCTGATGACTGATTAGCCCTACTCCTTCTAAAGGTAATGACTACTCTGATTACTTTATTTCAAAAGTAATGTACTGATTACTATAAGTATCTCTGAAAAAGGAAAACATACAGCTCAGAAAACAACTTATTAAAAGCAAGAGCACAGTGCACCTAATGACATTTTCTGTTATAAAACCTCATTACAAAAAGAGGCAACAACACATCCTCCTTAAACCAATATTTGTGTTCTGATCTGTGTCTGACACCAGAAGATCACATCTCAACATCCTGTTTTACTGGTTAACGATACTAATTTTCAGCCCAAAATGATAGAAACTACTTTTATTACAGAATTCTCTATTGCTAATCAGTACAAATAAAGAAGCAGATATTACGTTTCTTTTTAGTGGACCATTTTACAGGCAAGTTAAACATAATTTGTCATCTATTGTTAGTGTAATTAAAATTATGTCCCAGAGGTGCCCAGGACTTTGTCTCTTGGTTGGCCTGGAAACACCTTAGGGTCCCAAAAGAGGAGCGGGAAGAAGTGTCTGGGGTGAGGGAAGTCTGGGAGTCCCTGCTTAGTTTGCTGCTCCTGCAATCCAGCTCTAATAATTATTTTTTTTCTTTGCAAATATTAGAATATTGAGAAAACACTGTGGTTCTAGTTTGTCGTGAGTTTAAAACACTTCTCGAGCTGTCATGACAAAACTGTGAATTAATGAGTTCTCTCCAGGCCTGAATAGTTGAGAATACCTCATAGCTGCCTCTGTGCTGTTGGAGGTAGAGGATAGGTCGGCAGTGATCTGGCTCTGCGCCGCTCCACCTCCGCAGTTGCCATGGCAGCACATAAACAGTCGTCGTGACGGTTTACCGGAGAGGGGTCAGGTGGGGTTGGGGTCGAAAGGTCACAGCAGAGGTGTGAGCAGGGAAGCACAAAGTTGACCGCCTCCTCTTTCATTTCATCGACAATCAAATGTGGAGCACCAGGTCGATCCAGTCACATGTTTGAAAGATCAATTGATTTCCTGAGGGAGAGAGGAATACATTTAAACGAGTACAGAAAGACTGAAAGACAGACATAGACTACGTTCACAAAGATTCTCTCTCACTCTCTCTCTCATCCTTAAATTTCTTGTTTTAAAGGTTTGTGTAAGACTTTTCTTATATTACGCAAAATTTACTTACTCTGTCTACATCTTCAAAGAGCAGAATGCTTTGTTCCACCTTGTGATGTAATGAAGCGGTAGTTTTCAAGTAGTTTTCAAGATACATTTTAACTGTTCAAAAATAATTATCAATTCCAGTCCTGAATTATCCAAATGATTGTACTGAAGGAGCATGGAGTTTAAGCTTTTGATGAGGAAACAACATTATTATAACACAGATGACAAAATAGCATAATATGGGCCCTTTAAAACATATTTGCATCAATATTCAAAGACACTGCTGCTGCACCCAAGGGAATCTAGGCACATTTACTAATATAAGACCAGCCTGAGGATCCCCCCTTCAACCGCAATATGGATTTTGATGTCTCTGCACATAGAACAAAGACCCAGTGCCTTGATGAACAGCTTCAATCTGACACCAGTCAACTTCAATCACTCAAAATGTCTGTTCAATACAGTATTGATAGGAGCTCTGAAGGAAACCCAAATAAACAGAGTATTATTTGGAAGGGCATCTGCCACAGACCACATGTGATTTACTTATAAGATGGTGGTGTTACAGTGGGATCTTAAATGGAAAGGTGGTGGTTTGAATATGTGCAGGTGTGATCTTTCTTTCACTCTGAACTTTACAGGAAGGGTGTAGAATTTGTACATACATTTCATAAGGATGTCCCCAGCTAGAAGGTGTGCAATTAAAAGCAAATATTGCTTTTACTGATACCAGTTGTAATGGTGATTTATTCTTAATTACAATAATGTTGTTCTCATTTTGTGTTTTGCTTTTCAGAAAGCATTTGGGTTGCCAGTTTCAATGGTGAAATCCAGTTGGTTTAAATCTAAAAGAACGTCATTACCTGCAGCCAGTGCTTCATAGAGCTAGTGCAGCTCGTGCAGCTCAGTGAGTGAATTCTGTCGGTTCTGAGGCCTGGTCTGTTCATATACTGAGAATGAGGGAAAACATGTGTACTGTTCTGTTGTGACTGCAGTACCTTTTTTAATCTTGAGCAGGCTACATAATCACACCTTTCTAAAATAATCGCATAAGTCATTTTTTCAGTTTTTTCAGGAAACACAAAAAACTGCCCCCAAAATTGAAATTATTGCATTTTTTGGCTTAAGTAAACTTAGGCAAAAAAGTGACTTAGGCGATTATTTTAGGAAGGTGACGATATTGTTCCTTTAAAATAATAAGTACAGTGTTACAAATAACACAACTGTGACATTTTAGAATATGAAGATTTGTTTTAATTCGAGTCCATTGCATCAACAATTTCCTCAGAAGCCCTGTGATATTTAGAAGAGACACAGAGCGGTCCTCCCTGCATTCATGAGAGTCTTTTGTGATTCAAAGCTGAAAGACGTCTCCTTTATTGCATCAACAGTGTGAATATTTTCCTCTTGATAAACAAACAAATCTCCCATGATGCTCCTCTGCTGGCCCGAAGCACCTGACATTTGAGACACAGGGTGACAACAGTCTATTTCAGAGAAGCCCAGCAGTGGCATGCATCAGTCCAGAGGGCACAGAACACAGCGCTAGCCTCCTCTCCTTCAACTAATAATTCATGGCCTTAACATTTATTTTGTTCAAACGTTTTCACCCACTGTCTCCTCTGTGAACCTCAAAGCCACTCAGAGGTCACCCACCGCCTACGGAACGTTTGCGCTCACAATTTGGCTTTAGGGATTCAAAATGATAAAAAGAGATACCGTCTTTAAAAGGTCCTATATTTCGCAAAATTGATCGAGCTTTTAGTCATGTTGTAATGTTGCTGCTTCCTCAAAAACATACCGGGAGTTACCCTTTATTATTACTCTGTCCACATCTCCATAGCTCAAAACGCTCTGTTCCACCTTATAATGTCACAAAGCAGTAGTTTTCAAGTTAACAGATTTAGTAGAGACAATCCCAGAGCTGAAATGATCTAGTCAAAGTGTATGGAGTTTAAAAACCCAATAGAGCACTTCCTGTATTACCACATGACATCACAAGGTGGAACAGAGTGTTTACTGTATGTGAGAAGGACGCAGCCTGAATACGAAGGATTTGTGTGTTACAAAATGAAGGACTGTAACAAAACAAAACTCCAGGTATGTGTTTGATATGTGTTGGAAATCGCATTGTAACCCTAAAAAAAAAGTTTAATATGGGCAATTTAAAGGCGCAGTGTATAACTTTTCTGTCACCTTGCCAACAAACGTCAATATTTTGTCAATTTTTTATTTAGATTTCAATCAGTGTTTGTTCTTTTGATGTCTGAGAGTAGCAATACAGAGGTAAACATAAAAAACAAAAATTAGGAGCAACTTTTCTGGAGGCTCCGCTACCTACTTGTCTCCATGGAGATGTTATTGCTTTACCTGGAAAGTTCCACAGTATGGCATTAAACCTATGCATTAATCATTTATTAACAGGTTCATACAGGTGTTTCTGTTGCTCAAAAATACAATAGTTCTTTCTGTGAATAGATCTAAATTGTAATGTAGAGAAGGGCTGTAACATTACTTGTGATAAACAGGTTGACTCTACACTGTGGAACAATCTAGACAAAGCCATAATATCTCCATAGAGACAAGCAGGTGGTGGGACTTTAAAGGGTCTAAAAAATATTAGAAAAAATGTAATGTTGGATGTTGGAATGTGTAGTCAACAATCTTCTCCCTTTCGTTTCTTTGGGAGTCCTGTGGAAGGTCGGAGGTCACTAGGTCCGTGGGCAAAGGTGCACTGTTCAAGCTGTAGGGGGCAGCCTTGAGGGTGATGCGTGTGGAACCAGCACACGCGAGTTTTCATGGCGCCGGGAGCAACGGGTTTCCTCTTAACGTCCCGGGCAGGCTTCATGTCGCGCCAGTCTCGTATGTGCACCCGCCCACTTTCCACTAAAAAACAGAGCACATAGTTCATTTGTTCAATCCCAGATACTGGAGCTCTCTTGGATCTTCATTAAAGGTGCATTGTACATTTCTGGTTTCTCAAATGCTTTTCTCCATAGAGATGAAATCGCTTTGTCTAGAATGCCTCGCAGTGTGGCATTAAACCTTTCTACCTTCATGGAGACCAAACCGGACTACATTAAATCAGTCAACCCCGCTCAGAGTCAGAATGCCTGTTTTTCTAGGTATTTTTGAGTAGAAAATCTACCTGTAATTTAATAAATGTAATGTAATGTAGATAGAAATAATTCAATATTTGCTCACATTTGAAAGCCCCACCACCTCCAACTTTTCTTAGTTTTTCTTAGAATGTGGTTTGGGGTGTGATTTATTGTGGTTGGTTTTGGAGAGTGTAGCTTGTTAAAAAAACACATCTTCATTTAATTAGAAACAAATTAGAAACACTTCTGGATTGTGTGCTGTTATTTTCACATGGTTATTTATTCACTTGAATGAGCTCATTTTAAGAGCAGTGAACATCATTTAAGATGCCAACGTCACTCTATAAACCGTTAAGAGCTTTTAAAGGCCTCGTATTACACTATTTTCTGCTATCTATGTTACAATACTACTGTTTCCTCATCAAAAATATACCTGAACTTGTGTTTTGCCAAATTTACACATGTTTCAACACACAAATCCTGCTTATTTAGGCTGAGTTCTTCTCTCTCCACTGTGTTTCATACACCTTCACTAGAATCTTTTAGCTCATTTCAACCTTAGTATTGCCAATCTATACTGAACAAAAAGTTAAAGGTAGCGGTTTTGTTGAAAAGTAACGCTTCATGAAGTCACAAGGTGCAATTTGAGCACTGAAACTGTAGACAGACTAATAATAAAGGATTACTCAAATATAAAGTATAGATCCAAAAATTGTGTAATATTGGCCCTTTAAATTTTTCTTATTGTTTTATTAAGGCTATTAAAAGTGTAGTTATTATAAAGTGTAACCAAGGCGTCTTTTTCACTGTATTGTTGTTCTGCATATTGATAATGCATTTGACTAAGCATTTTGTACCTGTCAAATACAGTTACTTAGCAACCATATTTATTTCAAATCACATACATTACACACACACTGCAAAATGTGACAATTTTCAGGAATTGACACCAACAATGAATTTTAAAAAGCTGTTAGTAAATGCGTATCCTTCATTTTGTTTTCCAGGGTTAACTACTTTTCCAGTGCTCCATCTGGTATTGAAGAGAGTGTATTGAGGACATTGGCTGCGGTTACATGCGCACTCTAAATCTGATTATGTAGAGATTTTTTGGAATTACAAGGCTATTAAAATGACATGTAAACAGCAAAATCATCTGATTTCTTGCTGATCACGGTCCCTCCGATCGCTTGCATCAGATTTTGTGGTTTGCACGTCTTTTATTACCCAAAATTGACTTGTCATGTTATAATGTTACCTCTTCAAAAAGGTTTTATTTTGTTTCATTCACACGTCTTTGAGTAATCTCTTTATTATTAGTCTGTCCACATCTACAAAGCTCAAAATACTCTCTTCCACCTTGTGCAGAAGTTGTCAAGTTAACAGCAAAATTTTACCTTTTGTTCAGCAGAGACTGACAACTCCAAAGCTGAAATTATATCCAAATTATTCTAGTGAAGCCATATAAAGTTTAAAACACATTGGAGCACTGTATCACCACATGACATCACAAGGTGGAACAGATATTTAACAAATCACATAATAATCACATTTTGTGCACATTTGAGCATATCCAGAGTGCAGGTTTACCTCTGAAGACCTGGTGGTTGTTTTTGAGTAGCGTCTGTAGACCTCCGCACTCTTTCTTGAGTCTCTGCAAAGTTTCTTGTTCCAGGAGAGAGGCCACTTCGCCCACAGAGAGGCTGCCTGATGAGAGAAACCACAGACGATGAAAGATAAGAACAGAGTCACAAAGGGCCGCCACGGGTCATTCAATGCAAAATTCATCAGGATATTAAACACACTGAGTAAGGTTAGAGTTGATACAGGACCCATGATAACAGCTATAGGTAGTATCTGATTATGTCTCTAACGTCGTTTTAGAGAACTGTAGTTTTGCACCTGCACTTTTAACTTGAACTTTTTACTATATTATAACTATATTAATTCAGGGTGCACTATGGAACCGTAACTTTTCTGGTGGACCGCTCTGGAGTCGATAATATTCATGGAGATCTTATTGCTTTGTCTTGAACGTTACACAAAGAAGCTTTAAATTGCTTATATTACACAAAACTGACTCTAAAATATACCTGGAGATGAGTTTTGTTTCATTCACACATATCTGAGTAACACTTTATTAGTCGGTTTTACATCTCCAAAGCTCAAAATGCTCCGTTCCTCCTTGTGATGTCACGAAGTGGTAGTTTTCATGTTTAATGCCGTACTGCGGAACACTCCAAGCACTAGCAGAAAAGATAACTCCACTGCTCCATGAGAAACGTTGAATATTTCTTTGACTTGATATAAAAGTTCTCTTCGTACTGTATAAAGAAATGGACGAAGAGGGAGCGACATCAACCTTAGTGGTCGGCTCCAGTCAAATGAAGATGCAGATGCTAACGGTTATTGGGGTAAATTTGGTGCCAGGTCCATATTATAAATAGGAATTTATTTATGGACAAAAGCAGGAAGATCAAAATGGACAAATTTAGACATTTTAAGACCAAAATGACGAGACTCAGTGCAGCAGTTACAGAGAGAGGGATGATGATTTTTCCATGTAAAGTGAATTGGAAACAGTCCCCATGTTCTTCCTATTTGGAACGTGGCAGGTTAGCTATGTCCATTTATATATGCAGTCTATGTTTTACTCTTACTTTATTATATGATATTGCAACTTGTTACTTGTTATTGAGAATAAATATTAAAACTGCTTTACTCTTGCTTACAATGACAGTTTTTGGGCTTCTTCAACTTTACCCACATGGCAGCTATAGTTAGAACATTTCAGACCTAGAAAGCATCCAAGTTACAATTTCACGGAGCCAGTCAGGGGGTCATGAACTGTGCTCAATTAAAGCTTCTCCAACAAGCTGTCAGAGCCACCAGCGTGCACCATCTCAGATCCTCTTCTGAGACCATGAGTCACTGTCTTCTCTCCCCAAGTGGGACAGTAATTTTAGACACCACACATCAAGAAAGGGATAAAATTGTGATCCTGTGATGTTTGGAGAAATGCAATGTATTCATGGAGCGGTCTGGGTTCAATTTCAGCCTTTTTTGGCCTTTTTACCTCCACATGAGAATTCAATCATGGCTGACCTTTGGGTTGTATGAACGAGCCTCCTCCTCACGTCTGTACTGACATATTGGATATGGCCGAGAGACAGCAAGATTTCTAATACTGATCATTTAATTCATTCTGAAGCAAAACAGATGGAAAAAATCTGAAGCTGCCATCCCAATAAATACACAGGGATTTATTTTGTTAGTAAAGGTCTACATTACGCAAAACTGACTCTTGTTAGTTTAAGCCATGTTATACTGCTTTTACCTCCTCAAAAACATACCTGGATTTGCGTTTTGTTTCATTCACATGTGGATAAATAATTGAATAACATTTTATTATTAGTCTGTCTACACCTACAAATGTCAAAAATGCTCTTTTCTACCTTGTCATGAAGTGGTAATTTTCAAATTAACTGTTACTTTTCACCTTTAGTTCAGTAGAAATTGGCAATTACAAGCTTGAAATCATCCAAATTATTCTAGTGAAGGTGTATGGAGTTTAAAAACACAGTGGAGCACTTCCTGTACTACCACATGACATCACAAAGTGGAGTTTTCCATGAAAGTTTTCCATTTGATTCAAGTTTGCGGTACTAAAAAGAATTCTGTTCAAAGTGCACATTATAAACTCAGGAGCGTCAACATCCGAGAGAATCTGAAATATGAACTGACAAACTAATAGAAGAATCCTAATATTTGCAGAAGGTACAACAAGATAAGACAGGATATTTTGTTCTTTGCGGAGGACATTATATTTTCCAACTAACTGAAGCCTTTGCAATTTCATGACTCATAAAAAATGCTAATTCTAATAAAAATGTGTTAATCTAGACATTTTGCCATGTGTGGACCTCTTCAATATATTGATTACTTTCTACAGGAGGTACACTTCAGCTCGTCAAAACATACGGTAGGCCCGAGGTGATCCTGAATATAGTTGGACAAATTGCTTCGTAAGCTTTCCAAGTTTGGATCACACTCCCACATTTACAGACACTTCCAATGCCAACAGTAGTGTGAATGTGGGTACTGGGCCGTCCTCTTTGCTCTGACGCCAGGAAGATCCAAGCCCTAATATAATATCAATACAGCGTTTAGGACTGGCCTTTACTGTGGGGAAAGTTAATGGGGATTAATGGGAGCAGGTTGTATTGACAGAACAGGCCCTGCACTGGCGGTTATTAATGCCAAGGCTTCAAATACAGTCGCACTTGTTTAAGATCCAGGGAACGCGACGCTAAATGTCACAGCGGTCATTTAAGGAAGAGAGAAAAAGAAAAAAAAATCTGCATTGACCATTTATACAAAATGGGACAAAAATAGATTTAAAGGGGACACATTATGTAAAATCAGCTTTGAAGGGTCCATATTACATCTATGTTATAATGATGTTTCCTCATCAACAACATACCTGGAGTAGAGTTCTTCTCTCAAACAGAACATGGCTTAAATCTCATAAGAGTCAATTTTGTGTAATATACGACCTTTAAATGTGCTATAATCATATTCTCCCATCATTAACATACTCAGAGTTGTATTTCAATTGATTCATGTATGTTTGAGTAATCCTGTGTGGTTCTGTCTTCAAGTGTTCAGAATTCAGATTTCACCTATCCCCTATCTTTACCCATTGCTCTGTGTTTACTTTGCGATTAGTCCAAAAATTCAGATTCCAGGAAATACATGATATCGCCATTTTTCAACAATAAAAAGAAGTATATGAAAAAAATCCCACAATGAAAAAATGGGGCTTCTGCCATTTTAAACATGAAGTCATTGGATCCATAATCATTTAGACCAATATTGCACTGATGAAATGTAAAATAATGATATATGTATGTTACAGATAATTATTATTATTTATTATACAGGTTATGAATAATAGCTAAATACCTGAAAAGACCAGATCATTTCAGTACAAACCCTGGTCAGATTGGAATAGATAACCCACACCCATAAGAATTTTAACATCTTTCAATTCATTTAAATCTTCTTTCTTTTTATATCTCTAAACTCCTTGTTTATGGTTTTATTTTGTCATTTTTATTTTTCAGTTTGTTCTATTATTTTTTCATCTCTTTATGTGGTACGTAATGTATACTATATGTAAATGTGTATGTATTCTTTAGATAAATCATGCACTTTTGCAGGAGTTGGGAGAAGTGCATGAGGGAGCAAGTCTGTCTGTATCTGTGTGTGTGCGTGTGCGTGTGTGTGTGTGTGTGTGTATTTTGTAAAAACTGCAAGTTTTGTATTCTGTCTTTTGT
>JACN01040118.1:0-10667 GCA_000787155.1 Scartelaos histophorus
TATATATATATTTAGATGCAGGCACTACACAGTGAACTTGACCTAAACTTTGACTTGACCTTGAACTTTGACCTTAAAAAAAAGAATGGTTTTAATTATCTTCGTGGTATCGGAATCAGTATTGAGTATTTGAATCACGACAACGCTGCTTTCTAAAATCATGTTTTTGATGCAGTATAGTAAAACTGTTCTTGCTATTGCTACATTCATATCTAATGTACGAAAGGTTGTATACCCGATATTTTCACATGTATTCAAGTAAAACAGTTCCTATATCACATCAAAAACAGGTTAATTCGCGCATGATTGTAGAAAGTAGTGTTGTCAATAAAGGTTCATTTGTGTTTAGGGTTTGGATTAGATATTATATCACATTTGAGTCTTGATTAGTATCTGATTTGCAATACTTTTGATAACCCTGAGTAATATTTGAAATCTTTGCATTATTTTTTGGGATGGGAACGCAACAAGTTTATGATAAGAACTGCAGATTTTTTTAACTTCTTGATCGAATTTTTTGAAAGCAAATATGACCTCTCAAAAAAAAACTCTCATCCCTTTTCGACCACTCTGTGAGACTAAGGGATTTCTGCCTCATATTGTGAATGGTGCGTGTAACCTTGAGCAAATAGTTGGCAGGTTCATGAGGAGGACACTCGCTCACACATTCCATGGGTTGCTATGGTAACGGAGAATACAGCATCAGGATGAGCCTTAAATAACCCTCGTGTAAGTGCATGTCTCGCGGCTAACCAGGGATGCCAAAGTCGCACTTATTTAGGCGCATGAAATATTTAAGATGTGCCGTTTTGGAACAATGCGCAATCTGAACTGTTAGTGCAAGAATGTAACAAAGGAAAGGAGCAGTTTAAATGAGGCTAAGAATAGATGTTTGGTTAGCGCATAAACTGTATAAAGAAGAGGACTGAGGGAGTGCGACGTCACCTGTAGTGTTCATATTCGGTGTGCAAGGTCCATATTCGGAATAGACATTTATTTATGGATAAAATAGCTAAATAAAAACACTAGGATCATGTAGAGCGGGTTAATACGAACATTTTAAAACCAAAATAACGAGGCTCACTGCAGCATTTATAGAGACAGTCAATGGGTTTTATTCACGCTTATCGGAAAAAGTTTGGAAACATGCGGATGACAATTTCCGGTGTAGTTACAGACACTGGGCAAGCATATATTTATTATAAAACACACATTTTATCATATTTTATCATAGTTTATATTTGTTTATATTCTAGTTCTGTGTGGGTATGTAATAAAACTGGATTTAACAGCAGCAATCTTCACAACTGGTCAAAGCTTTCCATTCTGGACAAGAGTCGAATTGCGTCCTGGTTGTAACCGTTGATTTGCCAAACATAACAAAAAGCTGCAATGACATCTTTTTTGAAAATGATTATTAAGTTAAGACAAATTATAACACACAATAAACAGGCAATTTATAAAAGGAAAAACAGAACGTAATGATGACATGTAGATGAAGAAAACTGGACCATTTTCTTAGTTTTTTTCAGATTTTGTCACTGTTACTATTATCAACCGAGCCCATTTTGTCCTCTTATGTACTCTTAACTCCTTGGGTTCTTTTTTAAGACAATACAGTAACGCGTATTTACCTTGTGGACATGTTTCGGCTGCTATCTGTAAGCAATCTTCAGAATTAGCCGAAACATGTCAACAAGGTAAATACGCCTTACTGTATTGTCTTAAAAAAGAACCCAAGAAGTTAAGAAAGTCGTCATTCCCATGTTTCCAAATGTCTTCTAGTTTTGTGGCGTAAGCGTGAATAGAGCCCATTGGAGCTGGAATCACGCCCATGAACACTTCCCATTTGGAATGGGGCAGCTAGCAGGTTAGCTATATCCATTTAAGTGTACAGAATATGAGTTAGCGGCGCAGTGAAGGCCTTTTGAGTGCTGAGTGCTGGACCTATATTAATTATTCATTCAGTTGACTTGGGAACCCTGTGTTATTACATTTCCAAAGCTCAAAGTGCTCAAAAGTCATGAAGTGGTAGTTTTCAAGATTACAGCTACCTTTTACCGTTTGTTTAGTAGAGATTCCCTATTCCAGGGATGAAATTATCATGATGCAAGTGAAGGTGTGGAGTTTAAAAACACAGTGGCACAGTTCCTGTATTAGTACATGACATCTCAAGGTGGAAGATTTTCAGTTTGAGAGAAGAATTCAGCCTAAATATGCAAAAGTTAGTGTGTTGAACATGTGGGAATGAAACAAAACGCAAATACAGATCTGTCTGCGATGAGGAAATAACGGGTAAATACGGGATCTTTAAAACCACAGAGGAGCACTTCGCGAATGACCACCAGGCGATGTCATGCAGTGCAATTAAAATCAAGGTTCAAGGTTTTAGCCACGTCCAGGATGATTCGCGCTCGAGGGAAAACCGAAATCTGAAGCGCTAATCTAACACGAGAATCCCATGCGTTTCAGAACATGTGCTATCAGCCGTGGGCCTACCTGAGCTGCAGCACGTTCTCAGACTCCTCACGCTTGAGAAAACCAGGCACTAATGAGATCGTTCACTTCATTAGAGTCAACAAACTGCTTCACAATGAACTCTGTGCTGTTAGCTCTGAACCCTTACAAACATATTAGAAGATTATTGTCTAAAGCAGATCTATTATACAAAAAGGAATGGGGTTATCGTTGTTTCCTTCTCGTTTATCCTCTGAAGTTGTATTTGGAGTAGGATAACCAAATTTTCAGATTAAAAACTAGGACACACCGGATTGGGATGGTTTGCATAAATAACATTGTCCATTTTCATAATCTGAGGGACTGTTATTGCTTTTTTGGGGGGGTCTTAAGGTCATTTTCAAGCACAATTTCTATATTTTAGCTAAACAAATGACAATATAGTCCCCTTTTTACTGTTGTTGGGGATTAAATTGGTCAGAAATCTGGACAACTGGGACATTTCTGGGATAAAACTGGGATGAATCAGTGGTTTTGGATAAATCTGCTGTGACATGAGACGCAGGGAAAAAAACTGGGTAAATCGAGATGTCTGGATACTCTAATTCGTTGTGATTCGTGCGTGCTTGAGTCATTTTTAAACGCTTATTTTCAAGATCAACTCTCGTTTTCTCTGAAAGCACTGCACTCTGCTCTTTACTTATTTCCTTTTCCAATTTTATTTTCTTAATCGGTGATAGACTTTGAACTTAGCAGTGTCGTGCAGTCATTTTGGTACAAATGAAAAATAAATCTGCAGCTCGTTAGCGTGATGTGCCGTTATCCATCAGATTGTGTTGACGTGAACGCCGAATAGTGTGATTTCAAATGTGCAAATGATAACAGAATGATCCACGGGCGCTGTAAATTATAACTAGATGACACAAGCGCAATATGTTTTCTTTAATAAGTTGCGTTCAGAGTTCGATTGGAGGATCCTACACCAACAGGTTTTTGAGATTTTACTTATTACAATTATTATTATTCACTTATAGTTTAAAATGTGTGCAATTTTTCTGGTGGAGGGTCCGCTAACCTTCTTTTCTCCATAAAGATGTGCCTGGAATGACATTAAACTTTTCCATCTAGGGTTTATTCATTACAGGTGTTTCTATGTCTCAAAAATACATTAATTCCTTTTGTGACTAACAGCGACTTTCCAGATCTGATTTGTAATGTAGCGTAGTGTGTTGTTGTTAGAAAGTTTAAGTTTAATTCGTACTGTGGAACATTCTAGACAAAGCAATAACATTTATAGGGAGACAAACAGCTGACAGCCCTCGAAATGTTACGATGTGCAGCTTAAAGTGTTAAAAGTGGTGGGATTGTTGCCAATTAAAAGGACTTTAAACTTAGATATTGTTGACCCGGTCCATATAAATGTGTCGGACAGCGGGGGCGCCTCTACATTTTAAATCACCTGACTTCAACTTCCTGTGCCAGTTAAGGGTGTAAAAAAAATCGATTCAGTGATATATTGTGTACAATTCTTGAAACAATTCAAAACAGATCTGAATTGATTTTTAAAATCATTTTATAGTAAGTTATATTCCATACAGTGTTGTTCTTGTGAATGTGCAGTTGACTGTATTATTAGATGTAATTATTGATAAATTGCAATGTATCCTTCATTGTTTTGGTACCAGGATATATTGTGAAATATCGAATCGTGACATGCAGATTGTGAGATATCAAAGCAATGCACACCCCTAGTGCCAGCGGAAGTTGAGCTTAAACGGGTCGAGGGGCAATGCTTCAGTCCCGACTTTTGCTGTTGTCAGGTCAAATTTGAACTCTCTCCTTCATTTGAATTATTTTAGCTTTTTTAAACTGGTTGTAATGGATTTTAACTATATCTTTAGTAATTTCCCCCCTGCGTATTTGAGATTTTAAGGTGGTTTTAACCTAGGATTTTAACATACACTTAACACACTTTTAACACTTATCTGTCCTTTTTATCGCAGGATTGGTCTGCTATTCTTTTCAAACCAAAACAAAAGTTTTGGTTTGTTTTGTTCTTTTAGTTTTATTTGTTGATGGTTTGGTTCGGTACTGTTTAATTTTAAAGTTACAATTTTCAATGTTCACTCTTTCTGCACCAAAAATAAATATGGTTTTAATAGTTGCCATCCATGGGCTTTTGGCTTTAGTTTGGTTAAAATGCCTGGGTCATACTTGGGAAGGGTTTAGCCCATATCTTTTAGTTTGCACTTTGGGTTTTTAAGTTATTGTGCGGTGCCATTTTCCGTTTTGTTCTGGGTGTTCAAGTCATTCTTGTTTGGTTGATTTTTAACATTTATTTCTGTTATGGGACTTGTTCCTCTGCTCAGGGGCTGCAGGGTTTTATTCCAGTTTTAGTAGTGTATTGATAGATACTGCCCATTTGTTTTATCGTTTTAACCACCACCTGTTTTTTATGGAATAATTTTAAGAAATTTTCTTTAGCATTTTAATAAATTTGAATTACATCTTTTGAAGTCATGTCTTTCCTTTTATTACAAACCTATCTGCGGCCTTGGGTATTTTATCCATGTATTTTAGTATTTTTAACGTTTACTGAAAGGGTACCTTGGGTCACACAAAAAAAAAAAAATTTAAAAAATCTTTTCAGGGTGAATATCCAGTAGAAATAGTCCTATGTGTTTCGTTTACCTCAACGTGAAACAATAGCTTCAAATTCCACCACATCTTAATCCCGAGCCTTAATCATGAACGACAGCTTGTTGTCTGACCTCGGGGCTAGCATCACACGCAGCGTTAGCATGAGGAAGCGAGCGCGCTAAGGAGTCAGCGGGGGTCGGGTGCGGCGGCAGATGGTTGCTAGCGGCGACAGGGACCACGTGACGCCACACACATCTGTCTGAAAAACATCCAGAGGCGAATATACTGTATATGTGTGCTAGCCTATGGAATATCCAAGCACATCTGCTGTTAAAGCCCTTTTGTGCGCTACTTGGGTTTAGCGTGTTAGCGTGAGAGCTTTGTGGTTCACTCCCAGTCACTCCGGGACAGATGATGTCCGGTACCTAGCGCATACGGTTAGCATGATTCACAGTGACGGCCTAAATTGTCACTGAACCGCGGCTCCCGTGATGCAATCTGTTGTGTAAGGATGGTTTTATTCATAGCCGCCACTAAGATAATTTTGATTTAAATAACAGATTAAGTCACAGTCATTATTATTATGAAACCATGTTACAAAATACACTGCTCCCTACATATTTAGGGATTTATTAAAGGGCCCATATTACGCTTTTTTCTGATCCATGTCCTAATGTTGGTTCTTCATCGCAAACAGACCTGGAGTTGTTTTTTGTTTTATTTATACATATTTAACACACAAACCCTGCATTTCTTCTCTCAAACAGAAAACACTGCCCCGTTTGTGATGTCATGTGGTGAAACAGGAAGTGCTCCACTGTGTTTTTAAGCTTCATACACCTTCACTTGAATCATTCGGATGGTTTTAGCTCTGGAAGGTCAAATGTAACAAAACAAAACTCCAAGTATGTTTTTGAAGTAATCTGAAATAATAAACATTGCGTAAGGCTCACAAGAGTCAGTTTTATGTCATTTAGGACCTTTAGGAGCACTGAGCATGTTCAACTGACAATTTTTAACTTTTATTTTTACCTCATGAGTGGCATAATAATAATAATAATAATTAATTGCATTTATATAGCGCCTTTTAAGATACCAAAAGCGCTTTACAGTTCATTTTTCTTTCACTCCACACTCAATGGTGATTAGCTGCTATTGCAGCAACTGAAACAGGAAGTGCTCCACTGACTTACGGAAGCGAGGCTGCCAATCTGTGCCATCGGCCCCTCTGACCACCACCATCACTCACGCACACACGACTTCCATACTAGGCAATGTGGGTGAAGTGCCTTGCCTAACGACACAACAACAGTTTTTATTTATATCCGCAGTTTCACACTTGTTTGAGTAATCCAGGCAAAATGTGGTGCAGTTACAGTAAAACTGAATGTATGAAGCTGCAGGTTGCAAATAATGATGCACTTCATATCCTGGACATGTGTTATTTTGCTGTTTGTGCAGAATAATGTTCAATGTTGTGATCAGAAATGTTGTATACAAATTTATGAAGCGCCTGGATGATTCACAAAATGAAATTATAATGTTTTAATAATGCCTGAAGAACCACTATAGACTATTATTCTGTTTTATGTGTTTTCTGTCTGTTTGCTCTATATGAATCCAAATGCTCTATATGGACCCATTGGAGTTTGAAATAAAGCTTGATTGATTGAAAGTCCTCTGTTCCACTTGATGTCATAACGTGGTGCCTTTACTCTCCAGGAAGTGTTTTTTTTTTTCTTTCTTCGTTTGTACACTGCTAACTTTACTCATTCTGATTATTTCCAGTAGCACTCAAATGTATTTAATTACAGGGTGGGTAACGCAGCCAAACATTGTACTTAATAGTACTGTTACTTCAAAATATTATTATTCAAGTAGAAAAACAAAGTAGAGGTCCAAGAAATTATTCAATTTGATTTTAATTTGAAGGTCAAAATCAGTTATTTGCAAACTGTAGAGACAAAAATCAGACAAGCTAAATCATATCTGAAGAAACGGCGCAAAAAACACAAATTTACAAATCATTCCATTTCGTCAACAAAGAGTACTATTACTTCAATAAAAATATTATTCAAGTAGAAAAAGTATGTAAGCATTAAAAATATACTCCAAATTCACTACCCCCCAACCCTGGATAATGATGTAAGAAAATAGTGAATGAGTTGAACATGCAATGTGGTAAAGCTGGTGCTCTTCTGCCCCCTATCGGCCATGTGTAGAACTGGGCCCACATCAATGAGTCTTATTCACGCCCAGCTGCTTGTGAACATAAAACATAATCAAATATTCAAACAGCTCCACGTCCAGATGGTGTTTCAGCAGAGCAGCCGACGTCAAGGTTAAACGTGAGACGGACAAAAAGTAAACGTGACAGCGGAGGGAGGGAGTTTACACAAAACATAACAAAGGTTCATAGGCGGGGCATCTGACAACTCCTGCTGGTTTGGGCTTTTGGTTAGACCTGGTGTAGTCTTGGGTTAGATTTGTTTTAGTTCTAGGTTAGATTTGGTTTAGTCCTGGATTAGATCTGGTTTAGTCCTGGGTAAAATCTAATTTAGACCTGGGTTAGATTTGGTTTAGTCCAGGTTTAGTCCCAGACTAGACCTGGTTTAGTCCTGAGTTAGATCTGGTTTTGTCCTGGATTAGATCTGGTGTAGACATAGATCATAGACATTATTCAGTCCTGAGTTTGACCTATTATAGTCCTGCCTTAGACCAGTCTTTATTTAGTCCTTGGTTAGACTTGACTCATAATACTGGGTTAGACCTGGTTTAGTCTTGGATTAGACCAAATTTAGACCTAAATTAGACATTATTTAGTCCTGGGTCACACCAATTAATGACCTAGGCTAGACCTGGATTAGTCCTGGGTAAAACCTGGTTTAGTCCAAGGTTAGACCTGGTTTAATCCTGGGTTAGACCTGGGTTAGATTTGGTCTAGTCCTGAGTTAGACCTGGTTTAGCCCTGAGTTAGACCTGATTTAGTCCTGTGTTAGACCTGGTTTAGTAATGTGTTAGGCCTGGTTTAGTCCTGTGTTACACCTGGTTTAGTCCTGGTTAGACCTGGTTTAGTCCTAATTTAGACCTGGTTTAGACTTGGTTTAGTCCTGGGTTAGACCTGGTTTAGTCCTAAGTTAGACCTGGTTTAGTCCTGGTTTAGTCCTGTGTTACACCTGGTTTAGTCCTGGTTAGACCTGGTTTAGTCCTAATTTAGACCTGGTTTAGACTTGGTTTAGTCCTGGGTTAGACCTGGTTTAGTCCTAAGTTAGACCTGGTTTAGTCCTGGTTTAGTCCTGTGTTACACCTGGTTTAGTCCTGGTTAGACCTGGTTTAGTCCTAATTTAGACCTGGTTTAGACTTGGTTTAGACCTGGGGTAGACCTGGTTTAGTCCTAAATTAGACCTGGTTTAGTCCTGGTTTAGACCTAAATTAGACCTGGTTTAGACCGGGTTTAGTCCTAAATTAGACCTGGTTTAGTCCTGGTTTAGTCCTGGTTTAAACCTGGTTTAGTCCTGGTTTAGACCTGGTTTAGACCTGGGTTAGACCTGGTTTAAACCTGGTTTAGTCTCGGTGATTATAGTACTTTATTTAAACTACCCCAAACAGCACACAGAGTTTTTCAGTTTGGCTGATTTAAACTGTGCCTGGTGTCAGTAAAAACATTTGCATTGCTGAATCTATCACCTCACAGATGCTGTTTATATTTGACCAGAGCCTCCTTCTGTCCTTCTGTCTTTCCCGCAATAGTTGTTTTTCTCAGCATGCACCTGGGCACTACACACTGTACTACAGGCCCTGTCCACATTTCCCCACAGATCTGAGCTAATGAGACTACGCTCAGTAGAAATATTGTAGAAGCAGCTCTGGAGATCAAAATAAGTCCACTGCGCACTGTCTGCATGCAATTATATTTGTTCAGGAAGTGCACTATGTGCATGGTAGTTGTTGTTAGCATTACTGTGTTAGTAAAGTTCTGCTCTGCCCTCTGAAAGTTGTAAAAAGCACTTTGTAAAAAGCACTTTTGTCGTCATTGTGGTTAATATAAATATAAGGACGCTCAGATTGCTTAAGGTAAGCGAGACATAACTTTATAACACAAATATTTTGATTTAATTTTCAATAAAATGTATAATTCTTCTCTTCTGAGTGCAACATTCATTAATTTTGTAAATTACAATAAAGTATTATGCAATACTGTATTATAGCGTTGTCTGCATGTTTTATTATGATCCACTAGCCCCATCTACTGGCCACTGCTATGAAGTACAGAAAAAGAAAACAAAAGAAAAACTTTTGATTATTTTATTTTTTTAACTTCTTTGGAGTAATAAATGCTAGCACACCACATATTTACATCATCCTGTCATCCCGCATTCACCGAAAACATAAAAACATGTTTTGTTTTCGTTTTTGACGTCCTGAGTCTCCACTCATTTTTGCTCTTAGCATTAAGTCACTCCCCCTTCAGAGCACTATTACAAACATTTAACGTACGTCTCACTAATGAAACTACCGCACATCAGTCAGGTTTGTGAAGTTGTCGCGTACAGTTTTGTATCACATTTTTATGTATTTATGGAGATGTGGGCGGAGCTTAGTACAGAATCACACGGGAGGTTTGAAAAGGGGTGGAGAGAGATCAAACATAAAATCTCTTCAGGTATGATTTTAATGACGGAACAATATTATAATATGGTAGAAATCTAAAAATAAATAAATATAGACCGTAAATAAATACATTTTGCATAATACCTTCTCTATAACATATAATCCATGAGCCTATATATGTACACGAAAAGTCTCTAATAATAATCTGAACAATAGTAATCTGAAACGCCTGTAGTATACTGCTCAACGGCACAGTTAAACCTTCCCCGGTATATCAAACAGCAGCCTAACAATAGCTTTGTTTTTAACGGGAGTTCTGTGAAGTAGCCCACGGTCTTTGTGAATAGTGAAATCTAATCTGACGCATTTGATTCCTCACGAACAGCTGACGATGAGAGAACACACACACACACACACACACACACACACACACACATACACACAGCTTCCAACATGGTGGAGTCATCAGAGGAGCATCATGTGGTCTGTAAGGTCCCACAATATGGCATTAAATGTCTTGTAAATCTGGCATGTATTCAATTAGGGTTAGAAAGTGGAATAGTTTTCCACTTTCTGCATTTCTACAGGAGAACCTCATCTGTGCTCGTCTGTTTACCATACGTGACCTTTAATGTGCGCTCCTGGAATAAGTGAACATACCATGGAGCTTATGGGGGCATTATGTCGCGTCCCCTAACGTATTAACATAGTAGACATGTAAGGGTCAGCGATGTGACATGGGCTTTTTTGTGAAGCCATAACTTTTCCAGTTATTATTATATAAATGCAATTGTTTTATATGATGGTGAAACAGCAAACGTCATGTGGTGAAACACTGATATTACAGTGAAATGTGTTTGTTTTGACATTTTAAAAAAACTTAAATTTAAAGAGGTAAAGTGCTAACATGCTTAAGTTTTATCCAATTTTCCAAGTGTTTTACTCTTTTTATGAAAAAA
>JACN01121588.1:0-11658 GCA_000787155.1 Scartelaos histophorus
TACCGGTCAGTTCCAACTCTCACTTATATCCATGAGCTCTGGGTAGTGACCGAAAGGACGAGATCGCGGATACAAGCGGTCGAAATGAGTTTCCTCCGCAGGGTGGCTGGGGAGATCGCGGATACAAGCGGTCGAAATGAGTTTCCTCCGCAGGGTGGCTGGGCGCTCCCTTAGAAATAGGGTGAGGAGCTCAGTCATGTGGGAGGAGCTCAGAGTAGAGCCACTGCTCCTTCATGTCGAGAGGAGTTAGCTGAGATGCCTCTTGGACGGCTCCCTCGGGAGGTGTTCCGGGCATGTCTCACCGGGAGGAGGCCCTGGGGAAGACCTAGGACACGCTGGAGGGACTATGTCTCCCGGCTGGCCTGGGAATGTTTCAGGGTTCCCTCGGAGGAGCTGGAGGACGTGGCCGGGGTGAAGGAAGTCTGGGAGTCCCTGCTTAGACTGAGGCCCCCGCGCCCCGGCCCCTGATAAGCAGAAGAAGATGGATGGATGGATGTATAGGAAACTGAATACTTTTAACTGCCAACTTGACTGTTCAAAGAATAACAAGAATTGATTCTTGTTATTCTTTGAACAGTATAATGAATACTAAGTAACTGAATGTAACTGATGAGTTTATTTAGTGTTGCTGTTTGGCGCATAGTAGCAGCTGTGTTCAATAAATGTTCACATTGATTTTCCAATGAAGAATCTGCCTCTGTTGTCTACTTGGAAGCTTTCGCTGCGTAACAGGCGAAGCCATCTACTATCAAACATCTGTGTTTACTCTTTTTAAATCATAATGACAACAGAAACTACACAAATGACAGTGATCAAAAGTTTACATACCCTTGAAATTTTGGCCTATAACATGCACACAAGTTACACAAATGGGTTTCAATGGCTACTATAGGTAACCATCCACTCTGATCTGTCTGCAGTGTGTGTTCAGGTTCAGTGAGTTTTTGGGATAACAGGCCCTTGAACTGACATCTCTGGATCATCCATCCATCCATTTTCTCCCGCTTAATCCGGCTGGGTCGCGGGGGCAGCTCTGCCCATGACTCTGTACACCAGACCCAGACCCTATGAACCTTTGCAGGTGGTGAGACCACAGGAGGGAGGAGATTGTGAACTGTTCATAGGGTGTTGCATGTTTTTGGTTTAAACACTTTAAGTTCTGGATCAGTCATGGGGAAAGTAAAGAATTGTCAAAAGTTCTTCGGGAAAAGGTACTTAAACTGTATAAAACAGGAAAGGGACATAAGAAGATATCCAAGGAACTGAGAATGCTAATCAGCAAATTTGCCAGGGTATGTAAACTGATGAGCACAACTGTAACTAACCCTGCGTTTGTTTATTCTTCTGACTTGAATCTCAGATATGAAGTCACGTCCAAGCTTTAGCTGTTTTCTATGTTATGTTTTTTCGTTTATCCGACTCAGTGAAAAACATGGATGCACCAGCAACTGTTGTTGCTTTAACATTGGCCAAGTACAAGGCTCCAAAATAAGTCTGACCTTCAACTACAAAATCTCCAGAAGACTTCAGTATAAATAACATAATTCGTGTCACATGATAGTCGATCATTTTGGTGCATTAGCAGGAAATGGGCTAAAAACTCCTACAGGGACACAGTAAAATACTGCAGTAATACCACTAAACACACAGGAACGCAGTGAAGTACTGCAGTAACAGTTGTTACATTTGGGCACTTTGGTTCCCCCTATTTTTATTAACTTTTTTATAGTACTTTTTCCAGTTGTGGCTTTTTGTAGCTTATCCTAAGTTTTTGGTTGCTCCTTATTTTCGGCTCACACTCTCTCTCTCCTCCTCTTCTGCTGAGGTTCCCTGATCTTGGAGCGCGCGCACGTTAGCCTAGCTTTTCCTTTGGTTTGCCCTGGTGGGTCCGGATGTCCTGTTTTCGCTGTTATTTTATGTAGGGATAGGTCTTGGGGTTGCGTTTGGTTTGGGCAGGGTCAGCGGTGCGCTGGCATCCTCTACGGCCCTGTATAGGGTTGGCCTGTCCAGCGCACCGTCCTTATTTTACGTTGGCCAGCTCACCAAGGCCTTTTCCTTTGTTACTTTGTTACTTTTTTGGGGGCACGCGTTGGTTCTTTTCAGTCTACAGCTCACCAAAGCTCCAAACACAATGAAAACTGTTCATATAAGTGACACTGGGCCCAGCCATCTTGAATCTCGGAAATCTTGCTTGATCTCCTCTGAGCTCCTCTAAGTTGCGAATTGGGCGAGGAAAAGGGGTGTGTCAGTGCGTCAGTGTGTGGGTCATTGGGCAACGTCCTCGGAGTTGGAAAGATAAACAAATGCACCATTACAATCATAGTGGAATTGAAAGAATTTGTTGCTTTATATGAATAATATAATATTCAATTTTTTTTAGGATTTGTTCTTCCAAAATACCATTTTTGATGAAGAAAACAAGTTAATGTTAAAAATATTCATTACATTGTAGAAATACAAATGTGTTTGTAAGAACTCGTGAATGAGGCCCATTGATTCTATGCTGCTGTCTAAGCACCAATAGTTGGCAGGATCACAGTACAACTGACAAACTAGCATGCAATGGTGGGTGAATCAGGTCTTACAGGTGTTCAAATTTTGCTTTTGGTTTGTTCAATTGATATGTTGTCAAATAAAATCACAATATTTTAAATCTTGCTACATTTTGACATTGCACTAAAACAAAATTGTACCTTCTGGTTCATTTGCAGGCCTTTTGCAACGTAAAATCGAAAAGATCCAGTGACTGCAAAAGAAACAAAGACTGTTTTTAAAGGAAAAAACATAAATAAAGTGACCAACATAAATAAAGTGACCATACATGAGTGAAATTACTGTGAAATAAAGAGCTGTGCTACACCTGCACACATACAATCTGCACTTGTATGACCTGCACACATTTGAGCGTGTGTCCAAGTCCAGTGAGACTCTTACTGTAAAACAGAAGAGATGAAGAAACAGCTGCAGTCTGAAACTTAGATCCACCTGAAAACACATCCAGTCCTTTACAGAGACTCAAAGTGCAAAATAATAAATCCACATCTGTTCAGTCTGTAGTGTTCACGAAGAACTAAAGGCAAACAGAAAACATGAACCAAACTCCTGGTCCTTGTAAAAGTGTCATTTCCTAATAAATCTCTAGTAATAAATATAATATCTAGTGTGGAGCGTCATAAAGATGAAGCCAAACTGATAATATGAACCAAAACTCCACCAAAATCCTCCTACTGCTCAGTCCTGGTAAAAGCTTCTGAGTGGTTGAATCATAAATATTTGTAGCAGTTCTGGACTTATTTGTTCCTCTGCCCCTCCCACTCCACTCCCACTGTGTGCTGTGCAACTGGCATCTGGACTGGTCTTGAATTTAGTGCCTTCTACATGGATTAAACCTTATTTACATATTCTAGATAATTTACAACTCAATGGTGCGTTTTGCCCAAGCCTTATCTTTGCTATGTTGTGTTTAAAATGGCATTAGCCTGAATTTAGTACAAGCCTCTCACATATTAAGTTGAACTCCGCTATGAATGGGTGTATGTTTGTGTTTGTTGATAAATTTACCCATATTAGGTCAATGCAATGAATTAGACTCTATATCTCAATCTACTGTAGTTGCAGTGTTGCTTTTGGTTATGTAAAAGACATTGTTTGTCAGTAATACCCCGTTGTATTGCTTATTGCTCAATGCTGCCTATAGTGACAGCTTGTTAATTTGTGGATTTCTTTCTTTAGTAAATGTTTTGATTTCTGAAATGTTGCACAACACTAATTGAATGAATTCATGATGAGCTGTTATTAGTAACTTTCAACTGAAACCCTGTTTTGACCTTGTTTTTAAGTCATTTTTTTGGACAGATCTCTGAATAATGCACTCTCTTCTCCAGCGGCATGCACAGACATTTTTGGAGGCAGGTGCTAAGTGAAAAATAAGGGCACTTTGGATGCATGTGGAGCAAAAAAGTCTAACCTCATTTTAAGTCAAAACAATTGGAAACATAGCAGAAGAAAACTAATCTACCAGAAGATTCAACCAGTGATTAATGAGTTTAAAATGATGCTTCGACCGGAGCAGAATTTTTGCCCAGGAAAATGCGTGAAGCACGGCTCACTACGAACAAAATAGGGCCATAACAAACCAGACCAGATTCACGTTTCTGTCTACCTCGGAACCAGTCGTGATCCTCGTGCACGAAGTACAACAGATTGGACTGGATTATGCTACTGTATGGATGCTTGGATCCAGAGTTGCAGTTGGTCATGTGGGTGCCCTACGCACAGAATGCCCCCAGGTCAGCGCTGCAGTCACCACAAAATTGATGAATGGGGGGGAAGGAGGGATGGTTAGAGCATTTTTCCCTGGTGGCCTATACGCTGTGCATAGTGTGTATTATGTGTAGCTATGGTACTGCTGGACCTCAGAAACAGCTTACTCATCTATGTAACAAAAGGCACTTTTTATACAGAGGGCAAAAGGGCAGGTGCTTTAGCACCATATGGTGTCTAAATATGCACGCCATTGCTTTTCTCTGATAGTGCGCTGGTAGGATTGATTTTTTTGTTTTTTTTGTTTTTGCCCTGAGGTCCTTGGATTATGGACATAATGCAAATTTGTGAACCGAAAGTCATTACTACCCCAATGCCACAAAAAAATCACTCTTACAATATGCCAAACAGTACAAGATGAGTCTCAAAACTTCTGGAACAAAATCATTTGGAGTGATGAGCCACAACCATAAATCGTTTGGACAGGAGTCAACAAGGCCTATGATGAAAGGTGCACCCTTCCTCCTGTGAAACATGGAGGTGGATCACTGCTGTTTTGGGGATGTCTGAGCTACAAAGGCACTGGAAACTTGGTCAAAATTGATGGCAAGAAGAACACAGAATGTTATTAAAAAAATACCTAAGGGAAATGAGTACTCATCAGCCTGAAAGCTGTGCATGGGACATACAGTACTAGTTACAATTACACAGATCTGAACCACTTTAAATAAATTGTTTTTTCATAAAATTACTCTTTGTTTGTTGCAGGGTTGTTTTACGTAAGAATGGATACTGCAGCAATGCATCTTCTTTCTACACTCAGTGTTGTCATCACTGTAATCAGTCAGAGACTGACTAGAAGGTCTTAGTGGCTCCCCTCTTTAACCACTCCCACAGACATTTTATAATAGAGAAAACAGCAGTTTCATTACATATACAACAATAGAATTACAGTATGTAGAATTCTCAAATAATCGTTCTTTTTAACAAAACAATGATAACATTCTTCTTCAGAAGAGTCTCATGATACTTCAACCACTCAGATTCAAATAGTCACCATGATGTTTATTGCATTTATTGCAATTGCTTTCATCAAGAGCCGTTCCATGTTGATAATGTGTAGAACTCTATTCAGAGTGACACAGGTTAATCTGGCTGTTTCACCCTCTGTTTATCTATCTCTGCAGGACAGATCTTAGACACATCTTTTTGACAGCTGTTGCTTTTGTTTCTGGTTTTATTTTATCAATCAATACAACACTCATTCCTGTAATAATCCTGCACTATGTGTCCATGCCCATTAATGTTACTCTGGGAGAACTGCATTGCCCATTCATTAAATAACACAAATGCATCCTGGAACCAGCATCTTTGTTTTAAATTCAGCACCTCATATAATTTTACAGGAGGTGTAGCTACCAAGGAACAGGTATAATATAGCCACATCTTTATTTTCCTGTCATTTCAAAAGATCAGCACCTTTTTATGTGATGATATGAGGATGAGTAAAGCATGTGCAGAACGTGACCCACCTGTCCTGTCGTTCTTGAGAATGAGCTTCTGAGTCCATCTGTTCTTTTGAAGGCAGCTTGCTCCTCTGACTTGGTATAACTAATTGAATAGTTTTTTATTAGGCCTACATAAAGTTTGTTAATGAAAAAAATGTCTTGTTACCTCGATAAATCAGTAAATATGCTGTCGTAGATCTGCAGAAACATAGATCAGATTACCTCATGAGTTGATGCTATATTCACCTGGAGGTCCTGCAGTCACACTTACCTCTGTCCTGTTGGCTCCTTTATCTGCAATAAAAACAAACATTTATTAAACTGTCTTTTTCCAAGTGAAGAACATAGTTCATATAGTTGTTGGTGCTGTTTTTTTCTTCTAGATGTGAAGATTCTTATAATCAGACAGGCCACTTTCGATGATATTTGAGAACTGTAATGAACGAAACATCAGAGAGTCCCATGTGCAGCTCACTGAAGTTTATTGATACACCATCACTGCCAAGTGATCAAGTGTTAGTCCATCCTCCTTGTCGTTATCAATACTTGTGTCCTCTTCTTCCTCATCCTCGCTTGGTGGCTTTGTCATCTCTGCCAGGTCTTCAACAGACAGCGTATGTGAGTGGGCATCAACCAGGACATTAATATCATCAGGAGTCTTATCATTAAAGCCATCTCCCCTGAGCTGTTTAGCCAGATTCACAGCTGTGTATACTGCGGAGTGATGGATTTCATCATCTCATCGCATCTGGTAGGTTTTGCACTAACTCTGGCCACAGTTTTTTTTCCAACAGGCATTTAAAGTTTCAGTTTCCTCTGAATATTTCGGGGACATGATGCATTGGTGTATTCACACGTCCTTTAGCGAGAAATCTTGATCCGAATGAGCAACAAGATGTTGCGCATATAAAGGGCCTTGAAAGCACGAATGATGCCTGGGTCCATGGGCTGAATCAGTGATGTAGTGTTTGACCGCAGAAATTCAATTTGAACTTCAATTTGAAAATCTAGTCCATTTGCTCTCAAATAATGCTTGACCTCCAGGATGAAATGCTGTTTGAACCAATCCAGATTGAGCGCTTTTGTCATCCAAGCCTTTGAGCAACCAGTGAATGGGCAATGCATTTTTCTTTTTGTTTTTTAGGGCTCTAGGATTTTTTACGCTATAAATAAACCCTGATTTTATCATAAAGCCCGCTGCATTTCCACACATAACCAGAGTCATGCGATCTTTTTGATCCTTAAATCCTGGGGGTTTGGCTTCGTCCTGCATTGTAAAGGTGCGAGAGGGCATTCTATTCCAAAATAAGCCAGTCTCATTCATATTAAATTCATATTGTTCAGGCTTATATCCCCCTTTCTTGATGAGCACTTTAAATTTGTTGTTCATGTATGCCTCTACTTCAGCAGTATCCACAGACGTGGCCTCTCAGAGAGAAACACTCTTAAGTCCAAAGCATTTATGAAATTTGTCAAAATATAAAGTTTTTTAGCTTTTGTTCAGATGATGTTGGTATCTAGTGTAATGTTCTTTTTCCTGCAGTCACTGATCCACAAAGCTAAAGCAGACTCCATCTTTACAGTGGTCTTGTTCCGGACAGTCACAACCCTTTTTGCATCCTTGTTAAAACTTATTGCAGCTGTCATCCTTATGTTTACTCCTCCTTCTTTATGTAATGGACTGAAGATTCACTTATTCCGTAATGGCACCTATAGCCATGTAACTTCTACCTTCCTTTATCATCTCCAGAAGTCCAACTTTTTGTACGATGATTAGCATCTTTCTCTGCCTTATGGGTGCGACCGCAGGAGTCTTTGTCAGAGCAGAACGTTTTGTTGACATTGGGGGTTTTATCGGGAAGTAAACTTGTAAACATACAGCTCTTCAGAGTCCCACTTCAGCGATCAAACATTTATGTATATTTGGCTAAACAAATTCTGTACAGTACTGGCATGGAGGAGATTGATTGACAGTTGACTACAGTCCAATCAGGACACAGAACACAATGCACGTTCATACTGTATACAGTACTGTAAAAAAAAAAAAAAAAAATTGCACTAAAAAACATCCACGAAACAGCGAGACCGCAAAACGTGAACCGCAATGTAGTGAGAGACGACTGTACGTGTTGAGGTATGATGATGAATCTGCCTTTAAGATAAAGAAGTTACATTTTAAGGACAACAAGGAAGATGTGATTCTGGTCACTGAATCTCTCAGAGTTCAAATGGGTGTGATTGGTAAGCCCATTCTTGTTTACTGCTTGATTTTTGCTTCAGATGCAGTTTTGATTTGTCCTTGGGCCTAATAATAAGAATAATATTCTGATACAAGAACAATGTTCTGCTATTTTTAGCTAACAACCTATACATTTTCTGAAAGGTCTTACACATTCTTTACATCACGAAAAGGGCCCCTGGTCACTATAGGGATGCTACTTCACATTAGTTCCCTTCTCCACCACAAATATCATCACTTTGCAAGGGGTCCTACGCCAGCTTCTGGAGCTGCCAGCTTCTAAGAAAGGGAGGTGAGCAGGAGTCATTGAGGGAAATGGGCTATTGTCAGTGGGAAAGGTATGAATGAAACCAAGAAAGTAAAGTCCAATGTAACTGGAGAGGCGGTCGAGGAGAATGCAGTGGGAGACTGTGTCAAATGCAGCAGATAAGTATTGGGATTTTATCTGAGTCTGCAGCTCTTAGTGGGTCATTGTTGTCGCCTCTCCTTTTAATTCTGTACACGGACAGCTGCAGATCCTCAGAGGAAAACAGATTTTCTTTTGACACGGCTACTTTCAGGATCTGAGGTGAATCATGGCCCTGCGCTGGGGCAGTTTGCCCAGTGGTGTTAGGACAACTACCTGAATTTGAATGTTGCTAAATCCAAGGAGATGGTGATTGACTTTAGACGTGCACCTTCAAACAGTGTTAGTGTCATCCCCGGTGATGATGTTGAAATTGTCAATAGTTACAAATATTTGGGCACTGTGATGGACAATAAATTGAAGTTTGATCTAAACACTGAAAGTTTTGTTAAATGAGGGCAGCAAAGAATGAACCTGTTGAGAATACTGAACTCTTTTAATGTAAACAGAAATATTCTCAACAACTTTTATTGTTCTTGTATCAAAAGTCTGCTCACTTTTTCTTTCATTTTGCTGGTTTCAATCTCTGTCATTAAAGGATAAAAACAAACTGTAGAACATTGTTAAAACCTGCTCAAAAACCACAGATTCAAACTGAGGGAGCTGCATTCTCTGTGGGAGGAGCGAGTGCTCAGCAAGCCAAGTGTGTCCTGGCTCCGCCTCTCCATCCTCTGTCTCCTGACTTTATCATGATGCCTTCAGGGTGTCGGTTTTATGTTCTGGTACAAAAGAGAAACCACTTCTCAAATTATTTTGTGCCCTCATCTATTAAATTGCTTAATGCTGAGGGTACAGTTTTTTATGATTTGCACTTTAATATATTTATTGTTATATTTGAGTTCCACTTGTGGACTGTGATGGATGTTACTCTATGTGTGTTTGTGTGTATGTGAAATGTGAGATCTGAGGCTCTTCAGGAGGACAGAGGTTGTAACTGAAGTGACGCTCTCTGTTCATTCTCCTCGCGAGTAAAACTGAATAATCTCTTGTTTTTCTTCTTGTATTTTACAATGTTTAGGTGAGCTTAAACCTAACACAGCCAAACTCCACCCCCTCGGCCCTCACCTGGTCATGGTCATATCAGGCTGGGCCTGTGATGGAGTTTTATCTTCAACTACACCAAGTAGAATCAGAGAAATTTAGTTCACATTCTGTCTAAGAAGAACATCCAGTTCTACTCAAACTAATCTGAAACTTGTTGTAATCAATGTCAGATAATTATGTAACAAATAATTTTTAATGAATTTGTTTCTATTTCTTCTTTTAATCTTGACTTTATAATAACAATAATAATACAGCGGTTTTATATAGAGCTTTTCACAGTAACACAAATACGCTTCACACTGACATAACACAAAAATAAGGACAGGACAGACAAAACAGTAATGGGGATCAGTCATGTATGAGGACTGTAGGCTCTGTAGGAAAAGGAGTGTTTTTTTAAGTTATTTAGTGAGCCTGAGTTTCTGATGTGATAAGGGACAGACTTCCATAGAGGCAGCAATGGTGAAGGCTCAGCCCCACCCATAGTTCAGTGCTTTGATTTGACTCTGGGAGTGAGATAGTTTGAGTCGGCTGATTGGAAGCAGTGGGAGGGATGGTGGAGCTGGATGAGGTCTGTAGGGTCTGGAGGGGTCTGGTTATGGAGACGATCAGGATGATCTTGAAACTGCACTGTTGGGTGGGGAGCCAGTGGAGTTGTTGCAGAATAAGAGTGATATGCTCTTGTGAGTGTGTGTGGGTGAGGAGGCTGGCTGTAGAGTTCTGAACATATTGAAGTTTTTGAAGGTCAGAGGAAGGAAGTCTAGAGGAGGCTATTGCAATAGTTGAGTCTGGAGGTGATGAAGGTGTGATTGAGAGTTTCAGCTGTGGTGGGTGAGAGGGAATTGCAAAGGTGGGCAATGTTATGAAGGTGGAAGAAAGCAGACTTGGTGATGTGGCAAATGTGTGGTCTGAAGAAGAGGATGGGGTCATAGATAAATCCAAGGTTTTTGATCTGGACGGAGGGGGTGACTGTGACCATCAATAGTGAGAATAAAGTTCTGAGCAGAGGGGAGGAGAGGTTTGGGAGATGAGGATTTCAGACTTGTTGAAGTTGGGTTTGAGAAAATTGGTGGTCATTCAGGATTTTATGGCAGAGAGGCAGTTTGAATGGATGGAGGTGGTGGCTTTAGTGGAGAGATAAAGCTGAATGTCATCAGCATAGCAGTGAAATTTCCATGTTGGCGAATGATGTGGCCAAGGGGAAGCATGTAGAGGATGAAGAGGAGGGGCCTGGTGCCTTGAGCCTTGAGGGACTCCGTGGGTAACTGGTGTAATGCAAGATGTTGTAAAAAATAGGCTAAATTTGATTTTCGCAGAGTGAGAAGCGGCAGCCAGGTCTGATCTACATTAGGATGTTTATGTTTTTAACTGAAACATGGCTTGACAAAAACACATTTAATAAAGGGCTAGTGGGATCAACCACTCCCAACTTCAAATTTGAATCTGAAACACGAGCAAACAAAAAGGGTGGAGGTGTGGGTGCATTTTTTACAGATCATTTCTGTGAAAAATCCCTCAGTCGTCCAGGTAGAATCCATGGCAAAAGGAAAAAATAAATTTGTCAACTGGACAAAAGTTATTTGGTTGAACACATTTCGCAGCTCATTCAAGCTGCTTCTTCAATTCAATTCAATTCAATAATATTTATTTCATTCATTAAAACAAAACAAGTCAATGCAACATATCTGCAGACAGTATTACAGATTTGGTACAATTTTGGTACATGAATGAAAGGAACAGAAAGAAGCAAAAGCTTGTAATGTCTGCCCCTTATCAACTCTTATTCACTTCCAGTGTGTTGCGCTGTTACATTACACAAAATCAAACATAGATGTACAGCTTCCTTACAAAACAACAAACCACAAAATCATCCTGTCACAGCAGTTTTATACTTTCTTAATAATGATAATTTCAAGCTTTTCTTAAACATATAGATGGACTTGGATTCTTTAATATCGGTTTCAAGACTGTTCCAAAGACTCACTCCCTTGATTGAGATGCATCTTTCCTTTGGTTTTGTTCTAAAAATAAATCACTTCCTCTTAGTTTATCTACTTGGATTCTTTAATATTAGTTTCAAGACTGTTCCAAAGACTCACTCCCTTGATTCAGATGCATCTTTCTTTTGGTTTTGTTCTAAACTCTCGTTTAGAAAATTGATCAGTTCCTCATAGTTGGTTTCTACTTTCTCTCTTTAG
>KN492458.1:0-53276 GCA_000787155.1 Scartelaos histophorus
TTATTATTATTATTATTATTATACAAGTCTGTGATTTGCTGATTAGACTTTACCTTCATCCATTCCACTGAGCAGCTCCACCAGGTCTTCTGGTCTAACATCAGACTGATGCTCCTTCCACGTATCACCGTTGTCACTCCTTAAAACAATTAGCTCCCTCTCTTTTCCCCGCATCGAACCAAAATGAGGAATCTCCACAATCACTGGGCTGAAAGCAATTTAATATTTGAATACAAATGTATTTATAGACAATGATATTATACATTCAAAATAGATATAGCTACCCAAGAAATTGTGCTCCTGCTGGCCCAACTTCCACCAGTCGACTGACCAGGCCCTCTCCCTCCACCATGGGTGGTGGGTATGCCAGCTTGTGCCTCTTGGCCAGGCGGCAAGTAATACGTGTGGGTGCGGTGCACTTCCTGGGAGGAATGATGATACGCATGCCATTGTGCCGACTGCCCCTCATGGAACCACCTCGAGCATCCACCATGAAGCTGACCAAAAATCTGCCAAAGCAGAGCAACTCATTTAGAGCAAAGTAACAGGGCTGAGGGGAGGCAGTATAAAAACCACACTACTGACACAAGTGAGGAGGACAGATCCCATGCTGTGATCACTGTACACCCAAAAAGATCAAGAAAGAATACATCCAAATATAAGTAAGAAGAGACTGAAAAAAGTAGAGGAAAGAGAGGTTTTGAGTTCTGAAAATGTCAGTTCTCACCATTAGGAGCCCCAAATAAAAACATTCAAATTTGTGAAACAAAACATGTCGTGAAATTGCAGGAGGTTTACTTTCAAATTTTGGGGCTTTAGGTGTTGCCAAAGTTTCAGATACTCTAAAAGAACCTCCAGTGAAAATATATTTAACTGTAGAGATTTGCACTAATAGGTAATAAATAACATACAGAGTTTCCATCTTTTTGTTGTTTGCTTGAAGTGAACTGTGTGTTGTATGTTGATACATTTGTGTACTGATCACAAAACAATAATAATGTTTCAAACACACTGACTAAACATTTCTAATCTACGCATTGCAGATGAAACACCAAACCACACAAATGGAAATGTGAAGAAAGTGGCTATAGAGAGAAGACAAAGAAGAGGGAGTGACATCACTGTGGCATCATGGGTAAGAGCAGTGGACTCAATCATCACCTGGAGTCATACTGAGGGAGCGGGGAGGACAAGCTGCAAAGAAACACATGGGGACAATGCAGGAGACAGACCTTGAAAACCTCACTTTAGGCGCTCTATACATGGCAACAATACTCTCATATTATTCACAACAGCTTCCCAAACACCCATCACACATATTTTTGGGCCACTGAATGAAAAAATGTTTAAATGACAATGTCCAGGTGTAACGTAACCCTGGAGCCACACACAATGATGATAAACTGCCATCAACAGCTAAATAATTATGAAGGAACAACATTAGTGGTTTTACATGCTCCACACTCATGTCAATGAAAGCTTTATGTAAATGCTCCCATCATTATGTTTTGTAACTCTTACTATATGTGAGAAAAAAGCCCAGTATGGACAAAAAGGGTAATGATAACAATAACAGAAACATGGCAAATCTCCTGTTTAAGTTTAGTTGGTTTATCTACAGCATTCACATATGCAATTTACATACAGAGCAGCTTACTACTATAGGGCTTATATTGTCATTAATAAAAATATGCAAATTTAATTTTGAATGTGGCCTGCTGTGTGCAGTAGCAGAACAGTATTCACAGAGCTCTTCACCTGCACCAGCACTGCAGATGTCTTCGAAATATTGATTCTTCGAAGAAAACAGAGGTGTTCGCACAAAACACGGGAACACAGTAACTTCTGTGTGGCATGGCTATTTGTATGAGATATAGCGTACACAGTAAAAAAAAAAGGATAATGACAACATTTAGGGTATTGTTCTCCTCAATGTATTAAGGATTGCTATATGATTTTTACGAATCCAGTTTTTATGTGCATTTTCCTGGCTTAAAGGGAAAAACTTCTAGCAGTCTGTCACTAATGTGAGACTTTGCTGCATACCACATGGATATTGCTGAAATACAATGTAGCATGTATGCTTCTTCTGTGAAATGTAATTTAATCTGTGTTCAGTTTAGTTTTAAAATATGTTTACGCTGCATTCCCATGCTATGGCATCAATAAAACATTTAGCTAACCCGGCCTAATAGTGTGCATGAGTCGTATGCCATTTGATAACTGAGTAACAGCCTGTACTCACCCGGAGTGAATGGGACTGGACACTGTGTGGTGGCTGTGGTCCATCATGTCCGGAGTCCAACTGTAGCGCCGCATACACTCAGTACTGTAATCCCTGGTCACAGCGAGGTGCTGGTGAAAAATGCATCAAGGGACAAAACAGCAGATGTAAAACAGATCATGGTAAAGAACACACAAACTGTGGAGTATGGAGATATGAGAATCAAATGTGACCTGCTTCACACTTGTTACCTGAAGTATGTAAAACAAAAGCTTACATGAATACATAAGATATATGATTGAAATAACTTGTGATGAGAAAAAAATAATTTTGAAACCTCAAATAAATAAACAAATAATTAAATAATGAAACGTCCCAACATTTTAAAAACTAGATCTCCTGACAAAATGAAAAAATGAGACCAAACAAATGACAGCACTGACTATGTCAAGAATGAATACCTTGTTTAGGGGGTCAACCAAGTAGGATATGTCTTTACAGACACTCTGAAGCTTTAGGAAGAGGAGAGATTGATACAATATGTTGGGAGATGGCAATAATAATGTTTAAAGGGGATAAATGGATACACTGGTAACTTTAATTATAGAGCCCGTATTTACTCTAGACACACTAGGCAATGGCATTCATTCTATCATACATCTAGCTCTGTTCTAAACATTAGAAAGTACAATGGACAAGCTATATTGATATACCAGTATTTGTTTTCTGTCTGAAAAACTCATTAATTTACATCTGCACAATCGCAAAGCAGCATATCATTGACCTTGTCTCTGCCATTATCTATGCAAAAAGATTTTATTTTTACAAGAACATGTAAAGACATAAAGAAGAGAGGTAAAATATCAGCAACACAAACAGTTCAGATAGACAAACTCACAACTTAATTTGTAACAGATTGTTTACCGTGTCTTTTGTGGGCGCCAAAATCTCCTCGATCATCATACTGTCCCGTGCGTAGGAACTCCGGTTGAGAGTGTTGGACCTATCCGAACTGAAGGAGCGGAGGCTATAGGTTACCACGCAACCCGGTGCCGCAGGCAACAAGAAGTTACGGGAACACAAAATGAAACACAAAGCAAGAAGTCCATTACTACATGCAACCTCCAGGGAAATGTGTGGACAGAAAGGGTCCACAGTGAAAGGAAGAAATAAGGTTTTGGCTGCTGGTTCAGGGCTGGCAAAAGTATATTCAGAGATGGAAAGAGGAGGGAGGACAGTTTGTTTGCATTAGAAGATAAGATAAGGATGAAGAAGGAAAGTAGGGACATTACATTAACTGTTGTAAATGCAAAACTAATACTGCATGATGTAACTAAAACACCATATAAGGGACACAGAGTAGATGCTAGCATTGTAAATTTTGTCAATGTAATATTTTACTGACGAGAACGAAATAACAAATAGTGATGACTACTACTATGAATACCAGCAGACTTATTTTTGACAATTAATATAACAAACTAAAATTAAAGAATAAATAGAAGGGACACATGCAGACTATACTTGATATTATACTAAAATTGAAAAGTATTATTGGACAAAACCTTGAATACAACTAAAAAATAATAATGTCTACAAGTTAAATCTGGTTGTCAAAATGAACCCTGGCTGACAGAAGTCTGTGTAATGTAATTGCTGCCTGTTCTGGCTGTACTCCTTTGGTCTAAGATTAGCAGCTGACCTACACCAGTTTGAGAGAGACGGAGAGGAGAACCTAGCACTTTCTATCCGTCTTGCTGCAGTGTACTTTATGGCTGATCCGCTGGTCTTTAGAAAATTTTTCACACGGGGAATTTTATTAGATCTGAGCCAAAGTTGTGCATTAACAGCCACTGAACCTCTGCATCTGAGTCATCCGAGTCTGTGCGTATATGTAAAAAGGCAGAGCTCTCGCAAAGATTCAAAACTAAACGAAACTGACAACTGCATGCTTTATTATGTATGTGTGTGAACAGAGGGGTGGACAGAGGGGAAAATGCAGAGCTCAGCGTGTTTGAGTGGGTACACATTCAGCACAGAGAGAAGGCCTTTATTCAGCAGGCCTGCCTAACCCTCCGCCGAAGTTACCAAGCAACTCTGCACAGCCTGAATGGAGCTGCTGGCGTGATAGCACCGCTCTATATCAATGCTGTGCCCCTCTGCTTTCCCCTAAATGTTTGTTCAGCACGGTCTCCTCTTCGTTCTAGTTCTCACCATTCTTCTCTAAGTTTACATGAGTTTAAAGTGTATGAAAAATAAGTCTGAATCAATTTCTGGTTAAGTTTCCATCTCTGAAAAAAAAAATCTACCTATTAATAATATATTAGGGACAATTGATTATATAGTGTATGTGCAAGGCAACATTTTGATCCCTGGAAGTTACAATATGAGGCACACAGGAAAAAAAAACAAAAAAACATTCAGACCAAAACAAGAACTTCTCCACAAAACTTCAAATAAAACATCACTTAAGTCACACTAAAATAACAGCAAATAAAAAAGTCAAAGTAGTGCCTCCTTTTTACACCTGTGTAAGAACAGGGAAATGGCCAGGATGGGTTTAGATGGACAAACTAGCAAATGACACAAGACGGTAAGTAAAAAACACAGCACTCGGAAACACAAGATGATGTTAGTGTAAAGTTATATATGGATTAAATTAAATTGAAAAAGGTTATGGGTCTATGGATCAATACTTAATGAAAAATGACATTCAATACTACTGTCTATGTTTATAACTACTATTATAACTCTTACCTGATTCTAGGGCTAAAATGACAGACAGGGTGCAAGAAGGAGAAGAGCAAAATATTGAATTGAAAAGCAAAGCAATTCAAAAACACTGAAGCGTGAAGTGTGTGTTTATATGTATATGGTTTAATGTTGCATATTTACATGGTTTTATACGAGTTAAGATGCGCAAAAGTGAATCTGCCAGTTGAAGTCAAAGCCATGTCAATGTAATAAACAAACAGGACAAATTATGAATTTCTCCATAAATTGACCGACTGTGAAATTGTGAAAAATGTATGTTTTTTTTTCTCTCACATAACAATATTAAAAGTGAACTATGCAAATTTTAAGGTGAATGGTCCGCAACTTGCTTGTCTCCATGGAGAAGTTATTTCTTTGCATGGACTGTTCCACAATCTGGCATTAAACATACCTGCTTTGCATTTTTGTTCAATTGTAGGTGTTTTAAAGCTCAAAAATACATTGCTAAACATGTATTCTCACCATTCGTCTACTTCCTAAAATAATCAACTAAGTCACTTTTTTGGCTAAGTTTAGGCAACAAAATGCCATAATTTCAATTTTGGGGGGAGTTTTTTGTGTTTCCTGAAAAAACCTGAAAAAATTACTTATGCAATTATTTTAGGAAGGTGTCGATATGCAGGCTTGCTTCTCCATAGATCTGACCATTAACTTATCTCCAATGTGTTTTTTTCATACTGTGGAATAATCAAGGCAAAACAGCAATATCTCCATGTGGCAGACCGTTCACCAGAAAAGTTACACAGTGCATCTTTAAATAAATTATTTTGTTGAACTCAGCCTTGTATCAGTTTAAAGCTAAGCATGATAAATAATTTAATATGATCAACATTTATCACTGATTTAAAGTCCATGCTGTGGTCCACAGCTCAACACAATGGATGAACTTCATTGTTCACAAAAAAACTTCCTGTTGTAGAAGTTCTAGATTAAAGTTAACATAAAACTGTGGCAGTCTCAGCAGTTTGGATTGTTTATGAATAAAGCCACAAAATGCTGAATCATTTTGTCAGCTGGAATCATTAGATGCAATTGTGGCAAGTTCTATTATTTGCTTTTGGGTGTCTATGGACTTGAGCTGAAGCACTGCATTTTAATATAATGTATTGTTTATGTATGAAGTGTTCAAAAAGTAAATCAACTTTATAACAGACATACATTAAAACAAATACATAAACAAATAGACCATCAAATTCAATCAATATAGAACATTCTGCAGCAGAGTACATGTTTATTGTTTTGAGTGACCAGGGCCTACCTGGCAGAGCGAGCACCGATACTGAAGCCCATGTAACCCTCCTGAGGTAGAGAGTCATCCCCAAGCTCCTTGAGGTCCTGGGGCCGCAGGTATTTGTCTGTGTCTCCGGTCATGGCATCATCACCTGGCAAAAGTAACCACCAGTGTTATAGGACAATCCAGAGAAAGACTTGGATGCAAAACAAGCCCATCATGTCATCATATCCTACTACTTCTCTGATGTTAGTAGTTTCAGATAAAGTCATTATTCAGCATTATTGATTCTAGACTGCATAGCCCACTGCAACTTTCACTGGCTGCAGTTATCTGGATCATAACAAAACATCTGCAGCCAGCCTTGGGTCAGGTAAAGCGCTTTACAGGACAAACAGTGACGTCTAAAAAGATGCGGCACCAAAAGCACTTTGCACCACATCTGGATCTCTGTGTAAAACCAAACGCAGCTCTTTTCGCAACAATCAAAGACAAAACCCAACATGTAACAGAGCCATCAAAGTCCCAGCGCAGACTCCAAAGAAGCAGAAACGCAGCGCACCTCGATCAGCGGACCGGTGGACGATGACACGCCGCTCAATAAAGCCGCTGGAGCGGGCACCGTGTTTCTCCTTCTCCCTCATCTTCCAGCTCTGTCCTGCCTGCAACACTGTGCTCCTTCCCCGCAGCCCCTCCCCGTGCCTCCGATATTGCCGCACTCCGATCACACGGCAGCACCAGTGAGGCCAGAGCGCAGGGACGCGCACGCTTCCGGCACGGACTTTCAAAATAAAACCGTCCTACTTTTGTCCATCTATTAATAAACACGACCACGGCAGTGAAACAATAGTTCTAAATAGTGAAATATTCAGCAGAGAAAATCTGCAATGTGGGGCTTCGGTAATGCTTCTTTTTCATTATCTTACATAAAACACAGCCTGGATATTAGCCTAATAAAATTGAATGAATTTCCTTATATTCATGTAATTTCGCATAGTAAATGAAAAGTACGGGGGGACGCCTACATGACTCTTTAATAATTTCTTACTGTTCCATTCACGCTTACATAAATGGTTGGCCAATATACAGGCTATGGGCAAAACACAGTGTAGCTCTTTACTCCTTCCATACACGCACTTAGACCGAAAAGTTATTTAACCAACATAAAACAAGTTCCAAACATCATACCTTTCTCCGTAGCAGCCATATCAAACTTTTTAAAAATCCTCAGAGGTCAAGTGTAAATCCACACAGGGTTTATAGCGTGACTTATCGACTCAATGCAACAGTTGCTGATGGAAAATATTGCCTCTTTGGTGCGCTCTTGATTCCGCTCCGGACAAACTCTGCTGGGCATGTGATGCGGCAGCGCGGGCAAGGCGCATCTCTGTTACACTTTACACTTTAAATCATTCAAATGTAAAGCCTTTCCTCTCCTTGCAACAAAAGCGGCAAAATGTGTAGTCCAATCCATATGACGCAACCGGCAACACCGAGGTTAATACTGGCCCAGGAGAGACGGCTCAACCAAAGCTCATCTGCTTGGATTTAGAGACAGAGAAAGTAGCCTACGTCCACGGCGTCAATGGTTGCACCCGCGCTAGAGTCACCGTGTCTGCTGTGGTGCGTCCAGTATCAAAAGGAACTCAACAGAATGTCAGCAAAAACTCACTGAACCCTCCCAGGGCTCCTCTGAGGGCTGGCTGCACTACAGACTGGGAGGGTGGGGGCAACAATTGTCTAATGATCAAATAACACCACCACATATCTTATAATACTGTTATCATCAGCTACTTACTTCATACACTCAAAACAACTACAAGAGCTCACAGAAAAGTTCACACTTTGCAGGCTAATCTTTAACTGTAGATAATTAAGGAGACAGTGATGTGATTATAGCACAAGACTTAAGTTGCATCCTAAAAATGGCCAAATTAGAGCAGTAGTAATCTATAGAAAGTAGGAGCGTGTGGGCTAATTGGTCAAGCTTCCCCAGTGCACAGGAATACACCGTCATGACCTGTCACACTCACTTTACCCAGCAGCCTAATAGGATAGGCCTCCCTTATATAGGATTAAAGAGTGCTGTGGAAACTCTTAACATGCAGTGCGATGAGCATTCTGTCCCCTGTTATTCTCACAAAACTCTATTATCCCATAGATGAATTGAAATATGCCCACTTTAAAGTCGGCCTGTCAAGATAATTACTATATTGACTTATCATTCAGTATATGAAAGCTGGGACAATACATTTTGGGGCTCAATATTTATCGTATGTACAATATCTTCGCAATAATAAGGAGGATTTTATTTTTTTTTAACCATTTGTATGTAATAAAAACTGTATTTAAAGTTAGCTGTGATTATCCAGCTTCATATCAGTGGCATAAAGTAGTTTCAGTATTATCGTTTATGGCAACATTCCTCTGTAGTGATACATCATGCATCAAATTTGTTATCGTGACAGGCCTATATGTAAGTGAAGCCATCCCAGAGACATCGGCCTGTTGATGTGTGTGCAGTGTTCCTGGTTCAAGTCCAGTGTTGATGAATTATGCACATTGTATAAACAGTTTAGATGGAGGCACAAGGCCATGGACACTGTTATTTATATTTCCTACATGATGATGGTGCACTAGATCTAAAAATTGCACTGAATATAAAATGCAATGAGAGAATATTTTTTAACTAAATAGCTTTGACACAGCTCAACAAATCCATCATGGGAGAATCGCCGTGCCAGCCCATGTGTGTAACCTGTGAGTGTATCAGCTGACAGAAACTCCACACGACTGAAGCAGCAGCGCATGAACAAGCTCATCAATTTTACACAAGTGCGGCTCTGTGGCTCAAAACAAGAGAAAGGGGGCAGGGGAAAAAAAAACTGACTTTGGTCTAAAACTTTACTTAACAGGTCGGTTAGCTTTACAGCGTTGTGGAGGTCACTCTACAGCTTAATTATGTTATGTAACTGTAAACACACATCAAGTGTCTATTTTGTGAACGCGTTATACACAAAGAGCTTGTAAGTGACAACTAACTAAATTATGCATCAGTTGTCCCTTGACTTTGTTTGATACAGTCTTTGTCTCACAGCTTAAAGCATAAACAAGTTTGCTACAGTCAAATTACAACGTATAAATAAATGTCAAAGAACAAGTCTCTTAAGTAGTAACTAAGTATCAGAAAAAGAAGCAAACACAAGAAGATCAATATAATTTCAGCGTTAATTATGATCAATAGATAAATAGTTAAATAGATACATACATACATACATACAAAAATAGACCTTATGTGGTACATGTATTATAAGTTTTCATACCTTCGTCATCAGACATGTCCAGGAACTCGTTCATTGTCTCTGGGACATTCATTTTATGTTTTTCAGATGCAACCTGCTGATAGAATAATAATATTTTAGATTTGAGCAAACTGTAAACCAGACCAACAAATAGAGTTTAGCTGAGTAAATGAAAGAACACACTTTCGGAATTTATGAAAGCACTGAAGCTGAAATATGTTTATTACAGGATACAACAGCCGGCCTAGGTACATAAATAATAGAAGAGTCGTATCAAGGTGTATGGAAATGACCTTGATCTTTGAGCCACATCACAGTGGAAAGGGACATTATTGAGTAATAGACCTTGCTGCTGCTGATGCAGGATTTTGTCCTCTTAGTTGACTCTGCCTTTATTCAATGTCCTCTGGTGCATTCTAGTCACAAACTTACCCTTTGATACCAGGGCTAACACCTTTTTCACATGTATAGATCAGGTAATGTCAAGGTAAATTATTTACACGCATTTAACACATAAATCCTGCACATTTAGGCTGAGCTCTTCTCTCAAACAGAAAACACTCTGTTCCCCATCGTGTTGCCATATATTACAGGAAGTGCTCCACTATGTTTTTAAACTCCATACTCCTTCAATAGAAATATTTGCATAATTTCAGCCCTGAAATTGCCAATCTTTTCCAAACGAAAAGTAAAAGGATGCTATTAACTTGAAAACTACAACTTCATGACATCATAAGGTGAAAAAGAGCATTTTCCTTTGGAAATGAAGACAAACTAATAATAAAGGATTGCTGAAACATGTGTGAATGAAGCAAAACACAGAAATCAAGGTATGTTTTTGATGAGGTAACAACAATCTAACATGGCTTAATAGAACTAATATACTTAATATACCTGTAGAGTTTTTTTATTTTGTCTGATTTATTTTGATGACATTAGACTTACCACTGCGTTCAAGTTATCATCCGTAACAGGCCGCAGAGTATCCACCACAGAGATGTACCCGAGGCGGCGGGCGATGGACAAGGCAGTGTTCCCGTTCTGACCACAGACACAAACACAACACAAAGAGTTACAAAGTGTCACATGAATTTGAAGCTACAGTGAGTGACAGTCTGCTCTGATTGTGTTTGTGCACTGACCAAGGTGAGCTCATTGGCTGAAGCTCCGTGCTGAAGCAGCAGGTTGACGATATGTGTATGGCCCTGTTGAGCGGCCTGGTGCAGAGGTGTGTACCCAGTCTGCAAAAAACAAAACAGGCAAAATTCTAATGTCATACACAAACAAATATACAGTAAATAGTAGCATGAACTGCAGTAAATAGAGATAAGCATGTTTCTCTACCTTGGTTTTGCCGTTAATTCTTGCATGATGGTGCAACAGGAAGTTTGCCATCTTTGAGTTACCATAGTGACAAGCCACATGTAATGGAGTATAGCCCGTCTGAGAGAAAAAATATAAAAACATAAGGAGTAAGATACAGAAAAGTAAAAAATGTATATGCAATTTGTTCACATAGACAAGCTTTACAACTTAAAGATGCACTGTGTAACTTTTCTAGGTCCACCATCTGCTTGCCTCCCTAGTGATGTTATTGATTTACCTTGAATGTTCAACATTATACTGTCAAACATTCAAGGCACATCACTTTGCTTCACATTTACTTATCAAAACTACCACAAAAACATGCATTATTTCTGTGAGCTAGCACATTTTTCCACAGATCTGACCTTTAACTTGACCTGTTAATGTGGCAGCTCGTCTCCATAGAGATAGTTAAATAAAATGCCATACTGTAGAACATTCCAGGAAAAAACAACAGCATCTGTGTGACGTCAAGTAGGTGGCAGACCAACAACGTTACACATTGCACCATTCAGTGACACTATTTCCCTTGATCACATTTGGACTTTGTATACAGAGCCTTAGAGCTACAAGAGATGGTGAGAGAATAAACTGCCGTAAACTGTTCTCTCAGCACATTTGTAATGCACAGGCCTAGTTCAACCTTGGGATACACCACTTTCATACACCCCAGGCTCCACTCGATTACACCATGCACAACCCCAATATATGTACACATGTATTTCAGCTAAGCATTAGAATTCTCATAATTCTCATCTTCCTTTATTTCTCTTTTTCTCTTTTTCCGCATTTTAAAAGAAATGGGAAAGGGAGTGTTCAGACAAATTAAACCACAAGGGGTCAGTAAAGAAACTAATAGTTGAGAGACTTGAGCTATACCAAGGTGAGAGCATTGTTATTGAAGTCTTAAAAGTCTCCCAAGTTACACGTAGGTTCTATTTGTGTATTACCTTTGTAGGGGTGTTTATATCTGCCCCATGGTTGAGAAGGACTTCTGCAACATTAACTTTATCTTCCTGAGCTGCTAAATGAAGAGGTGTAAGTCCGTTCTGAAAAAAACAAAACAAAAAAACTTTAATTTGTTTGAGTAAATGAAAGAGCATTTTGAGATTTGAAGGTGTAGATGGACTAATAATTAAGGATTACCAAAACATGTGAATGAAACAAAACACAACTCCTCAGACCTCTTGATGAGGTAGCAACATTATAACACGGCTTAAAGCTCACAAGTGTAAATTTTGTGTAATATAGGACCTTTAAAGTGTCTAAAAATCAGTTTGTTGGTTGAGAACATACATCAATTCTTGCTTACATGCCAAATTATGATGCAATATTAGTCTGAGTGACTCTCACCTTATTGCACACATTGACGTTAGTGTTCTTGGCCAGCAGTAGAGACACTAGGTCAACACTGCCCTCCTGAGCTGCCAGGTGAATGGGACTGATGCCCTGCCGCGTCACTGCATTTGTGTCCGCCCCATATTCGAGCAGTGTGGTCCCAATGTCCATTTGGTTCTTTTTGGCAGCTATATGCAGAGGCGTGTAGCCATTCTGGTATAGACAGGATAGAGAACAATTTAGACAGTGAAAAGGCACACAGAATGCAATGATATACAAGTTTCCTCATCTATATGGTTTCATGCGATTGCACAATTTGTACAATATTGTCTCATCCATGGAATTAATCATTATACAGCAGACTGAAGTAAAAACTGTCAAGTTTGTTAAATGCATGCTGTTATATGTGGTTGCAACATTCCTATTTCCCTATTTTGGTGTATTAATGGTGTATTGTGTAACTTTTCTGGCAGAGTGTGTGTCACATGTTTATCTCCATAATATCTTGAATAAACTATCTTGTATTTACTCAATTACATGTGTTTTATTGACTTAAAAATATATTTTTTTTCTGTGTGGGCTTGCCTCACCACAGACCTCACCACTGACCTTGTAACTTGACCCTGTGGCATCGCTTGCTTGTGCTTAGTCGAAATAAATAAGTGCAATACCATAATGTGGAACACTCCAAGCAATGTAATGTGGTGGCATGTGGTGGACGCTGCAGCAGAAAAGTTGCACAGTGCACCTTTAAGATTTTTGCTATACTGTATTACACCTTTAATAGTACACATCTACCATCTCAAGCATAGCATAGCAACACGTAATAACACCCCCTCTTAACTCCTATCCAGAACATTTATCACCAAGTAATCACATGTTATATAGGAACTACAGTAAAGTGTGTGTGTACATTTTATTATCTTATGTTAAATCATTGCCAATAGTAAAGTTACAAACATTAGATTGATCTCATTCCAAAGCACTCTAAATTAGCCCAAGCATACCAACTTTAGCACCCAGCCAAATGAAGACAATTTATAGACAGTAAAAGTGAAAAAGAAAGGAGTGACTAATAGTGCAGGGGGAAGAGTCCTGACAAGTGAAAGAGGGGTTGAGAAATAAATAAGAGAGAGAAAGAGATTAGAGGATTACGAGACAGAGGTAGAAATAGTGCACTGAGAAGAATGTGTCAAGTAAAGATAAATGAAGGGTAAAGTTTATGTCTTCCCCTGAGTATATGTCTACAGAACTGTGCAGCTAAAAACAAGATCTGGAGGTCTCTCATGGTGGGTTGGTTTAAGGCCTATCTGACAAATATTAAGCCTGCACAACAAATAAAAAAATATTTTGAACTAAATAAAAATGTGTAAGAAATGTGATTTGTGACAACAGACATAAAAAATCTATAGCATGCAAGTAAAAACAGGCTGGCAATAGTGATGTGAACACCATACACACTGATACGGCCTATTAACGTTATAGGTTGGTGATGCCAGTAATTGACTGTAAATGTACACAGTTGCATCAAATAAATATTAAACCAGGACAAAGCTAGGACTAGAACAGGTCCAAAGTAGAGATACACCGATCCAGGTTTATTCTGATGTTGATATTTAAGCTTTAAATATCTGCAAATACCCAATATCAACATATACTAAGGCAGGGACTGAAAATGTTGTTTATTTCCTAAATGATGTATGGTAAAAAAAAATACCCAAATGTGTTGAAACTGTTATTTATCATTAAAAGTAATTACAGAACAACTTAAAATAAATAATAAAACATGTTTACTACACCAATTTATAGACCCAAATAGGATGTCACCTGAACCGATATCCGATCCATCAAAACTTTCAATATCAGCACCGATATCCGATACCAGTATTGTATCAGTGCATTCCTACTCCAAACTAAGACTCCTCGTATGATCCTTTGCATGTTTGAGTGCTTATACCTTGGCAGCAGAGTGAGGGGAAGCTCCCTGGTCCAGCAGTAGCAGAGCCACTCTCTGATTATCGTAGTGAGCGGCCACATGCAGTGGAGTTAGCCCGCTCTAAAACATCAGCCCAAACGAACACACAAACACATGAGCATGCAGCACTAGGTTAGAATACTACTACAAAACGCACAAATGTAGAAGGTATGCTTAAAGAGACTAGTAACAAATGTAAAAACGGAAAATGAGAGAATGGAGGAGATCAATGCAGACTACATAAACAAAATCATGCTAAGATATAAAATAGAGTAGACACAACAAAGATTCAATGGCATTAGGATTGGTGCATGGTATTACAAAGTGTAAACTTAAATATCAAGACCATGTGTACAAGGCACTAAAATCTATATATTATCAATGGTTTATATTATTTTGTTAGTACAATCTTTCCCTTCCAATAAAATAACTGAACATGTGATCTCAACCAGAGCTACTTCTTCCAACTGTTCCTAAATATTACAGTAAGATAAAAAGAAAACATATCTAAGGGGTAGATGTATTTTTGCAGAAACACACCTTTCCAGCAGCATCAGGAGCGGCTCTTTTTTGCAGGAGCAGGCTGGCCACCTCCATCTTCCCGTACTTTGCTGCTACGTGCAAGGGACTAAACCCTTTCTGTGTAAAAAGAATGCAAATTGTCAGAAATTGTACAACATAAATTGGTGCACATTTTGAGACATCCAAGAACCAGATATTATATTCCAGTAAAATGAACAGTCACCAGTTAACTACACAAGCCAAGAAGAAGCTATCTCATTGGTAGCAAAACGTTGGCTTAAAAAATCTACACAAGTCCAGTTGTTTTTGTTTAACTCACTCAATATAATATAATAAATTGCACAACACAAACTTACGGAATACGGATTACAGAATACGATTTATGTGTACATCTGCAAATCTGAATAAACTGCATCACTGGAAGTTGTCAAAATGCTGTAATAACATTTTTTTCCTGCAACTGCATCAGAAAATATGTTGAGGTCCATCCATTCCTCTGTGCCTACAATGAATATTTTGTTACGTGATCATGTTAATCTTGGCTTCCTTCCTGTGTGTGAGATATTTTAAGACATTACGTCATTTTTTCCAGGATAACGTGGGACTTTCACAGATTCCACGCTCTCCAACACTTGACCTCATTTGATACAGAAAGATCAAACTCAAATTCATAGACAGCCAAAATTTGTCTTGAAAAAGCAGTACTGATAGGCAGAAGTATCCAGTGCACACTGACCAGCAAGATAAAAGTCATTTTTGCAATAAAGATCAGTGTACCTCAGATCCTTCTGCCTTCAGTACTACTATTCTTTCAAGGCAATATTTAGCCCTCTCTTAATACCAGTATGTTCACGTTTTTTACAGTTTTGTAGACAATTCCTGACTCATTGAAGCACTCAATTCCTTACCTGCCTCATACAAATTCATATTGGCAATTTGCAATTTGAAAGAAAACGTAGGCAAGATAGTCGTACATATTTTTAACGACAAATTGGATAAATATAGATACTTATTCCCTATTCCATCAGAATGACACAATTTCCTTGAACGTAGGTGGTGTCCCCAAAGATGCTCCATGTTCAGAGATGGAGTGAATGAACAGAGAAAGTGAAAAAAAGAGAAGGAACGGGCACAGTGGGGTTTACACTTTGTTAATTTGTCCCACTGAACAAGGTCAACGTCAAGGACAGCCTCTAGCAACAAAGCACACCATTCACACCGGCCACATGTGACTTATGTAGAGGAATCTAGTCCATCATTCTATTTGACCTTCCTCTGTGCAATTAGACAAATGTGGATCTATTTCAGCCAGGAACTAAACTACTAAGCATTTCCTGCAAATATAAAGATGTAAAGAAGTAATAGTACCATTACAACGAGAAAACAAGACAAACGACATATATATAAATAAGTTGCTAATTGCTTGGTTTCACTACTTCACTTTGGTTTCATGTTAATAACTGAACTAGAAACAAGGAATGTAAAGATTAATCAGTGTTGAGGTTCCGTTTTATTCCATTGTACACCTAAAAAAAGTGATTTTTGCAAATAAACATTAGTGCCCTCTAGTGGAGAGGTTTAATTTTTTCTTTATAAAGCACATTCAAATAGAAATATAGAGTAAGCGTTCAAGTAATATCATAACTAGAATGCCTTAAGTTTAAAATTGAGAAGGACAGGTCAGAATATGGAATTAACCTTCAGATTGTATTTTTTATATTTTATTGTTTGACTGCAATTAAGTTATCCATCTATTTGTTGACATAGGTGAATGTACAAATCCTAGGAGCATTCATATTCACGGACCTTAGTGGATGAGGAGAGAGAGGCTCCATTCTCCAGCAGCATGGCTGCCACATCCTGGTGTCCTTCGCGGGCAGCCAGGTGAAGTGGGGTGTAGCCTGAGGTGGTGGCAGCATTGGCAGAGGCACCGCACTGCAGCAGCTGCTGGACTATTTCCACTTTCCCCAATCGACTGGAGATGTGCAACGCGGTCTGGTCGTCCTAAACAGAAATAAGTTTGTATGCTTTCATGTTATCAATCATTTCTTCTGTGTAATATGATGGCTGATGGCTGTCTCACTCACCTTCGACTTGGTCTCCACTTTTGCACCATTTTTGAGCAAGTACCTCACTACATCTGCTTGACCTGCCCTTGCTGCCATATGGAGAGCTGTTTCACCTCTCTGGAAGACAAAAATGCTCATAGTAATGCTTTCTTAAATTTATATAAACAAAACAGGTTACAATTGGATTATGGTAAATTCCACAAATGTGTTGATTGAAAAAGTGTAATTTACTTACTACATTGGTGGTATTTGGGGATGCACCATGATGTGTTAATGAATTGACTATGTTCTCATGGCCCATAAAGGCAGCCACATGGATTGGTGTGAGACCAGACTGAGAAGAAAAGATTTCAATTAAATTAATTAAATATGTTAACAATACAGATCACGTAATTTTAAGTGATATAAGAGGAGGTTAGGAAATGGGTGTTGCATGTACCTCTGTGACAGCTTGTATTGAAGCTCCATGTTTAAGCAACAGCTCCATCACTCGGACTCTGTTTTTCTTGCAGGCAATGTGTAGTGGTGTGAATCCATTCTATACAGAAATATGAATGAGAAACAAAAGTATCAAAATACTTATTACTACTTATTCTGAATTTATCATTACAATTTAGATTGTTGCTCTTTGTTATTATCTTATATTGTGACGTGTAAGTTACTGTGCCCGAATAATTTCCCTTATGGATTTATAAAGTTTGTTTAAGTCTAAGTCTAAAAGGTTCAATCAAATAACTTCTAATAACTTTATATAAAGAAGACAAAAGCCATTACCAGAGCCTTGGCATTTGGGTTGGCCTTCTTGTCGACGAGAAGCTTGGCCACCTTGTAGTGCCCACAGTGCGCAGCCACGTGTAGCGCTGTCAGGTAGTCATTGGTCACGTCATCCACTGGAACATTGTGCTGCAACAAAAGCTGGACGCAGTTGAGGTGGTCCCCCTGAGTAGCCATGTGAAGAGGAGATAGGCCGTTCTGTGGAGAGAGATGTGCAGAAAGAAAGGAAGAAAAACAGAGAGACAGAGCGAGACCAGAGAGAGACCGGGACACACCAGACGCACACATAGACAGATGGACAGAAACACAGACACAGGAGTTAGAGTAGGATAATTGGCTGCGTAGAAAAGACTGTGAAGGAAGTTGTGGAGGTTATAGGAGCATTGTTATAACGGGGCCATTACAACAATGTCTATTTGGTTACACTGGTCGTCCTGCGTGGTCAAAGTGAAGGGCTACGCAGCGAAGGCGGACAGTTCTGGAGAGGTCGCACACATGTTTATAGGACACACAGTCACAACACTACAGCCATAGGATAAGACTGTAACTATGGGGCTGTTAAGTGAGATATCACGGGTCTAACGTTCCATAGATATAAACAGTAGAAATAGAGATATTGTCTGAACCTCCTCATAAGTTAAGGAAATATCATAGACTGTATATATAAATCTGCATAGTCACCCCTCTCTCCATAATTGCTGCAGTGAGCCTTGTCGTTTTGGTCTTAAAATGTCTGTATTAACCCACTCTACGTGGCCCTGATCTTTTTATTTCACTATTTCATCCATAAATAAATTCCTATTCCTAATATGGAACTGAGCTAGAGTGCCTCATGAACTTCATTTGACTGTATGCAATGAGTGACATCATCCGCCCTTAGGCCATTTCTTTATTCAGTCTATGAAAAATATCATGGGGCCTGTTTCATGCATTTTATCAGTTTATATACCCATTTTGAATTGTTTTAGCATGTAATTTTTAAGCTTAGTTAAAAGTAGTATTATATTCATGCTTAAAAATCATCTTTAGAGGAAACCAGAGTACACTGGTCTTGTTTTGTGCAATAACATATTTTAAAACAGCACTGTACCAATCTCTGGACCAGGATAAAATCTACTACTGTCTAAGCGCAGTTATAGTGAATAAGTTTAGAACTGCTTTGAACCCCAAAGCAGTTTTATGACATCATCACTTAACAATCCCATAGATTCTGCAAAAGTGTATGCTACAATCTATACTTAAATTCCTTAAGAATTGTGTGGAACTGTTTAATTAAAAAAAAAAAAAAACACCTAAATGATAGCTAACAGCGCAATACATTTCCAATGGATACAAAACTGATAACAGAAGCTACCTTGGTCTTGGACAAAAAGGGAGCTCCTCTGTCCAGTAGTATTTCTACCACCTGTGCATGACCACTTCGTGCCCCACAGTGAAGCGGTGTCAGACCATCCTAAACAAAGAAAGGTAGAATAATGGCACAAGAACTATTTTTATGTCTCAAATAAGAAAGTGTAATGACCAACCTTGGTTTTTGCATCGATTTTGGACCCTCTGTCCAGCAGCAGCTTCACCATGTTACTATTACCTCGTTTTGACGCCACATGAAGCGGTGTTATGTCATTCTACACACAGAAAATACATCTAAGATCAGAAATGAACATCTAGGCCTGTCATGATAACACATTTTGATAGTTCAAAGTTCGATAGATTGCTAAAGTAAATATAAATGATAAACAATAACGTTGAAACTAATTTATACCACTAACACAATAACCCAAGAATAAATTTAAACTACAAAAACTATTCTAATTGTACAATATTGCTAACAAATCATGAGGAGCAATAAATAAACAGCAGTCCTTAGAAGTAGAAATAATTGATTCAATTTCTTACATCTTAAATCTTATCATAGAGCTAAAAAATAAAGAAAACATACACAGGGTAAATACTTGCCCCCAAAAATATTGTTCCAGCTCTGATATATAGAACAATAAGTTGATGTAGTAATTATCATGACAGTACTATGAACAACCATTATAATATGAAGATGTTACAGAAAGGCTGTAAAGTGAATGAGCTCTTGTCCTTAAATGCTTTTAAAACAAAGGTGAAAGCATCAGAGACTGCTTCAGTGATGTGCACTTGTTTTTCCTAATCGGTGATCCGTGTCATTTTATTGTTGTTTGTATGTGTTGTAACTATGTGTTAAACCGCTGTCTCTTTCCTTGAAAATGAGGTTCTCTGTTCTCTATTCAGTGGGTCCTAGTTCAGGGTTAAGTACATTTTTAATTAAAAAAATGTTGGGCACAGTTGTTTTTGTAGCAGTTTGTTCCCATTTGTAATTCTGTAAACTGTGAAAGGCTCTAGTGTAGGGCCTAACCTATAATCAGTGTCAAAGCCTTGCACAAACACCAACACAATTACAGACTCTGCTGTTACCGCTAGTCTGATGTGAACCACACACTGTATGCCCCACAATTTACTAGAAATTAACATAAAACTTGCGTCATTGATTAATATGCTATTGGTAGAGCTTTTTAGTCCAGAGTATAAAGAGTATAAAGTATAAATAGTGTGATACATATGTTAACAAACAATTACTAATTATAAGATTATTATGCCTCATTCCATAGTCAAGTAATGCTGCTTGTAGTCTGTACTAACATGTTTGAAGTGTCTAATATACTGGTAAATTACATCTTGCCAAGAGGATGTCATTACCCCTCCCTATCAGCAGATGGCAGAAAATACTCACTCTGGCCATGAAGTCCACAGCAGCCCCTCTATTCAGCAGAAGTGTAGCAACGTTGATGTTCCCATAGTGAGCTGCGATGTGGAGAGGAGTGAAGCCACTCTGAGAAGGCCAAGATATATCACATTACACACACAAACACTGTATGTAAATGTCCTTGGTTGAATTCCATTGGACACTGGCTTTATTCAAACTAGTGAGCGAATACATTTAATAAGACTCTACAACAGAGGCCAACAGCATTATCACTAAAGATACAAGATAAAAGCTTCACACATGGGCCCAGAGTAAGTAGTGTGCTCCACTAAAACTTCCTGTGATGTCAGTATGCCACATGCTATATTATAGTGTGCCACATGTTATATTACACCAGGCAACAAGTAAAAAGGCCATACTTAAACAACAACAGCCATGATGGCACTGACAGAGAGTAGATATATGAATACATAGTTTATTCTATTTCCTTGCCAGGGTCTCTCTAATCTCTAAATCTATGTGTTTGTAAAACCACTAGCTTAGAGCACCACCTATTGGTTGAGTTTGATGTAACAAAAGAAGAACAAGCTTTCACTTCAAACAAGCATTTAATAACTGACAAATCCTAAAGTCAGGGCAGTTAATCATTTCATGCTACCACATGTTTCTAAATAGAACTCATGCTAAATGTATGGGCAATCAAATTTTGGTATTGCAATTTATTTGTATTTATTTCTTGACATATAGTCCAAATCACAATTTGTCATCATGCCCATTTTGTGAACATTTCAGATGTAGACCTGAGAAATTAAGTGTTTGTAAAACTGTATGTCAGATGCCCTAGAAGCATGTAGGAAGCTTGTCAGTATGGTCCCATGCAAAATGCTTGAGTTAAAGGTTCATAATTCGTAAACACTCACTCTATTCTTTTTATAGCAGTCTGCTATGAGAGGACGGGGGTTTCTATTGTTTCAAGGGAAATTGTTGCCATGCACATGATAGACAAACAATCGCTCTTCATAGAATGATAACCACATTACATGCCCACACTGGTTATCATGTTATTAGTTTCATGGAAACCGTGTTTTCAAAAGCCTGTACATTTTTGTCCAAAGATCACAACATAAATTCATTAAAATAAACAAATAGACAATACATTTTGAAAACCATGAAACCATTCAGTCAAGGGAACCGTGATACAAGTTTCTGTACCAGTCCTAGGAACACATGCGTCTCTAGTCTGGCTTTATCTAGGTAGAATTATCTAATACAGAAAATGAAGCAATGAATGGGAATAAAACAATACTAAGGAAAATACAAAGGTGGGAAAGGGGCTGCAGAAAGAGCACTAAACTATTTTTGATTTTTGATGAACTGCCATGAGACGTTTATGTGAAGTACAGAGTAGAGGTATACCTCTGTTGCTCTATTCACCATCATCTACAGTCAGCCAAGAGGGGAGCAGAAAGTGGGTAATTAGAGGGGAAAAAATAAATATTAATGCCTCCCAAATAGGGGATGGGGGAGCACAGCATGGAAGACGAAGCTGGGTGCATCTTATATGGTTGACTTATACGTTTACATAAATTTAAATCATCTGTCTCTTTTTAGTGTGTGTGTGTGTGTTTTTTTTATATACACACACAACTTCGATAACATGTTGGATAACAGGAGGATGAAATAACAAAAAAACTATATAAAAATAGGAGAAAAAGCACATCAAATAATTAAAATAAAGGAAAGAAGTCAACATTAACATTAATATTAATTAAAAACAAACAAACTGGAAAAGTCAAGTAAAAGCAGAAAAAATCAACAAAATCAAAGTCTCAGTTATGGTAAAAAGACAGTGTTTCCAAGGCAATAAATGAAAGTGCAGTGTCTCTCACCTTGGATTCCACGTCTGCGTTGTGGTCGTTTTGCAGGAGCAGGGCCGCGGCCTTGGTGTCGTCCTTGCGAGCGGCGATGTGCAGGGCAGGCAGGCGCACCTTGCCCTTTGTATCGTTCTCCAGAAGCAAGGAGACCACCTGGTCATGGCCCTGCTGGAGGGCCACCGCCAGAGGGGTGAAGCCGTCCTGAGAGGGGGGACATAAGCGGTAAGTGTGAAACACACATTAATCTGTTAGACTGGGACTAACTGGGTAGCATGGCTTTTCATCAATCCAAAATACAAGTATAGTCTTTGTGTTCAGTAATTCTTCTAAACTACATGTCAGTCACAATGCATGTTTAGATACACCAGCAGGTGTGTTTCTGCTTACATGAGGTGTATATACAGAGAATCAAATGTGTGTGAAAGTACTCTCTGTACCATATAAGAATGTCCTAAAAAGCTGCATCTTAAGCAGTTGCACAGGCAGCAGTTTTTTGTGTACTGTAGAGTGTATTTTGACTTTTCACACATGTTGAGTGCATTTTTGGTGTGTGTATTTTGCCTTTTCACACATTTATGTGTGTTTTTGATGGTGTGTATGTTTTGCCTTTTCACACATGTGTATGTGTGGTTTTGATGGTGTGTTTATGCGTTCCACAGCCTGAGCAACGTAAATCAGAGCAGTGATGGCAGCGGCAGCTGAGGCAGGAGCCATGGAGAGGAGCAGACCTCATCAGTGACCCACTCAAGGTCACTCCACCATCATACACTAGCAATCAATGGAGCTGTGCCTTAGTCCCTCACAGCAAGATGAAAGGGGGAGGGGCCGGGTGCAGAGTGTGAGACAGAGGTTAGGATGTAGACAAACTCACACACACAACACAGAGAGAGGAGCAGATGAATGTGGTTAGTACAACAGCTGTAAGATCTAACATGATTCTGACACACAAATGACAAAGACACGTGATGTTGAGACACATGTTCTCCGGGCTATGTGAACTCTACCTCAGTGGCCATACTCTGACTGGCACCATTTTCCAAAAGGAACCGGACAACTTCCAGGTGATTCTCCTGAGCGGCCATGTAGAGTGGGGTGAAGCCATTCTAAAATAAACAAATCAGACAATAAGAACATGTTACAGATAGAATGTTTAATTACAATAGTTACATGGTTCACAAACACAGCTGCAGGCTACAATATTTCTTTATCATCTTTGAAAGTAGTGTAAATTCTAACAAAGTAAGCAATATTTCTGGCACTATTCTCTGATAGAGTTAAAGTGCTGTTTAATTTAGGGGCCAGAGGCCTGTTGGATTGAGGCCAGACACTGAGCAACAGATATTTTTTACACAAAAACAACAACTTCCTAGGCCTTATAATGGTTTACCAGTGTGAGAGATATCCTACCTGAGACTGTGCATTGACATTGGCTCCATTGGTGACAAGCTCTTTGACAACTTCCGCTTGTCCGGCCAGCGATGCTATATGCAGAGCAGTGTTTCCTTTCTGGATTACATGGAACAACCAAAGGCATGTGAATTAAAATCCCATGCACCTGTCACGAGCATTCGGCTGGCCACTCTTGGCTAAGTATGTGCTCCCCCTGAAGTCATTGTTGTGGGCGGCTGTTAGCTAGCTCAGTCATCTTCTGCTGGTGTGGCCAAGTATGTGTCATTTCCCACCGCTGTAAGCCTTCTCTTGAATAATACTAAAAAACTAGCATTTAAAACATAAAATAATTTCAGCAAAGACGAAAGATCCACTTAGGTGGTGTTACAGAAATCATGTTTAATGCATTTATCTTTTTAGACATAAAATTAATGCCTCAATATGACCTACAGCTCTACAGTGAACCGACTACTTAATGCAAAACATTAACTATAAATAATTGATTAAACCAAAAATGTAGCTTGTGGTGAAAGGTTGTTGCCTAAACAGCCTAAAATGCCTCTCTCTTGGGTAACTGTCTCAATCATATGCAAAACAGTGAAAGAGGGCATAGACACAGAACTCCCCAGATATCTTACTAATCCCTGAACCTCCTCAGGGTCAAAAACAGGCTTAAATTGGGCACTTTCTCCTTCCTCCTGAATTTTGGATCACACCCCTCTTTATGCATGGAGTGTGTATGTAGCCTGAGGTAAAGAGACTGCACAAGAGGACTAACTAGTAAAATAAAACCTCTGAGGGCATGATGACTTTTGAACTAAGTAAGCAACTTTAAAGAACTTTTACAATTAACACATTTATTTTGTGCTTATGATATATGATTTTTGTAGTGGATTGTTATATGTTGTACAGTGCTTTTAGTCATGAATATGAATGTAAACAAATAATATACTTTGCTAATACAGGAAGGAACTGCATCAGCTCAGGCCTTACCTTTGTGGCTGCATCCACAGTGGCTCCAAGCTTCAGCAGCTCGGCAACAACCTCCACATGCCCCTCTTTGGAGGCCAGATGAAGAGCGTTCAGACCATTCTGACAAAAAGCACAGTGCAGTCAGGATTACTGTCGCAACAACAAAGTAAAAGCCTTCATATTTTTTCATGTTTAAACAATAACTGCATCAAATTTAAAAAAAAATCATGTTTTACCTGATTGCAAATGTTGATCTCAACCCCAGTCTTGAGGTAGTCAAGGACTTTTTCAAGGTTTCCAGCCCGGGCAGCTCGCAGGTAACTGGCATTACTGTCAGACTGGAGAAAAGAAAGAAGTCATGTTAAACATGCCACAACATGACACAAAATGTGCACGTTCAAATGTTAGTGTACCAGGTAAAACTCTGTCATAGTTTCTCAGAAAACATGTTAATCTAAGTCAAAAGAAGGCTTAATTCACAAAAGATATAATCACTCAAACCATCAACAATAAGAATCAATCCAATGCAAAAGTACTCCAGATCATAAAATTCCAGGTTATAATTTTGTAATCCAAAAGTCAGGTTGATCAGTGTAAGAGTCCATGCAGATGATATAATCTCTTCTCCTCTATAGTAACCAGCAACTTGAGAGCATTTGACACTGTGGTACAAATAGCTAGCATCCACTACACTGATTCACTGTCCTTTATTTCTCAACAGAAAGAGGCTATGCACACCAAAATAAAATGATGAGGTAAGCATGGTTTTTTTCCCCACTATAACAAATGTGATGTGTATGTGAGGTGGAGAGAGGGAGGAGAGGAGGCGGAGCAATGGTAAGGAGGTATGAGAGCAAGCAGCCGGAAGAGCTTTGAACATAAGAAGATTCAGAGATGAATTTTAGGTCTGAGAACCGCTTTTGACATAAACGGACAGCCAACTCTGCACATTTTATTTTCCATGTTTGAACTTGCCCCATATAATTTCATTGAAGTCAGCATAAGAGGTACTCAGTGCAAAATAAGCTGTGATATGGAACCTTGCTAATAGAGGATCAAAATTCTCCCAAATTATCAAATGCCTAGGTTGGCTAAATTTAGATCCACAAACGTTAGATGTGTGAAAACAGTACACCAATACAGTAATGCCTTTGCCCCTGCCATGCTTTCCACAAATAACTGTGACGTACAAAGAGACTCGAGCTTCGTGGCCTGAAGTGAGAATGAACAAGATCCAGTCTACCTTTAGAAGCTTGGATGAAACCAAAGTGCTATCGAGGGAATTGAAGGCACTAAATGAAATGGAGATGCACTAGAGTTGTTTTTAAATAACAATTAAGATGACAGGTGCAATGCCTTTTCATCAGCACAACTTGCAAAGACTGTGCAGAAGTATAACTCAGTAACACTTTTTCAGTATGAAATCTGCAATCATAGGCTTGTCCAGTTATGTGTTTTTATATTATATTGATAAAACTATTTTTGTTTGTTATATACAGTCAAAATACAAAATGTCCCTGCCCTAGGCCTGTCTGCATGTAGTTTCTTTCTCACATTACCACTGTCTGCTGCAGTAAGTCTATTTATTACAATTCATGGCAGTTTGACTTGTGGGTCTGGCAGAGGTCTCCTACTCTGACACATTTTTATCCTATACAAAATCTGATTCATGGTTTTGAGTTGAAGTCAACAGGAGAAATTCTTGTTCAACTAAAGACTGTCCAGTCCTGTCCAGCAAGCAATCAACAAACAGGGCGCAAGGACTAGTATCATGTATCTGTATGATTGGATCCAAACTGCACTGACAAGACCAGGAACTCACTGGAATTCATGACGTAACAACTTGCATGAAACATGATACAACATTTTGTACCAGTTTAAGTCTAACTATTAAAAAAATAAATAACTAAATAAAAAGAATAAACTGACAACTCACTCCCAGAGCTCAGCTAACTCATTTATCCCACATTAGTTCTTCTGTTCTCCATGTAAATCCTAATAATGCAAGTAAAATGTGTTAATTTAAACTCAGACTCATACATATTGACTAATCGACTAAAACTGAATTAGAAAAGGAACCCTACAGGAATCAAAGATGTTGACCTTTAAATTCTACAGAATCCCTGAAAGTTAAGCTAAAAGAAAATTTTTAAAAAGAGGCATGTTATTTCGGCTCTATTTTCTATTTTATTTTTTTTTCTTGCAGCAACAGCTAAAAAAAACTTAAATCTTTTTTTTTCTACTGTGGATGTGACTGGAAAAAAAGTGTTTTTCCAGTATATTTATCCAGTATATTATTATATATTTAGTTCAGCACTGAAGAGTAAATATAGGAATAGCTCATTAGGTAAGGCATTCAATGTGGGAGACTGAGTTATATGAGTTATACGAGAAGTATCAATGCATCACTGATGACAATACTGGCAAAAAATGCTGTTTTTCGATTGTACTTTAGTTGTGCTGTTAATCGCACTATGTCGGTGTTCTCCTGTTGAGCTTATGGGGCAAAGATCAGCACTACTGCATAAAGGGTTCAGAGTTTGAGTTTTAAGCTAGACAGGTAACCATTTGTTTTTGCTCATGTTTTGAGGAAAACTCATGAAAAGACTGATACTTTGAGCCAACCCAATGACCCTAACCCAATGAGCTATCCCACCACTTGTGACTTGTTTGCCAGTGCTGAACATTTAAACTAACATACTGGGGAAACACGTTCTGGAGTGTTAAGTGTTTTTATTTGTTTGTATGTTTGTTTTTTTTCCAGCCATGTCAGCAGTATTTTTATTTTTTTGTAGCTGCTGTTGCAAAGATGTGCCTATTTTTTCGCTTGATAGAATCCTTTTCTACTAAGGACAACTCCTGGATGAAAAAAGGATTTCATCGATTTCAGGATTTCATTGTTTCTTTCATCAACTTGTTTCTGATTATTGCGTTACTGGTCTTTTATTCCTTTCCTTTGGAGTGTCTCTCATGACAGTAAAAACATTTTTTACTTCATACTCATATGTCCTCCAGATGTCCATATAACAAAATATCCCGTTCTAAAATGTTGCCAAATTGGAAGAAAGTCCTGGGTTTGATGTCTGTGAGGGCCTCCTTTATGTACTTCAGTATCCCCTATGTCCAAAAGCATGCCAGATTTGCCCATAGTGGTGGTGCACATACTAGTAGATGCAGCAGATGCATGGATTAACTTTCCATTGGATCTATACAATTTGGAAACAAAATGTACCTCTACATTTATTGAAACTTCATACATTTATTGGTACAAGTTTAAAATGACCTTTAAACCTTCTTTGTAGTTGCAGATAAAAAACATAATTGAGTTTTCCGGTACATTTTTCCATCACCAAAGCAACATTTTATCAATTCTGAGTACATCTACGTTATACATTCCCTGTGCACTCTAAAGTCTACTAAACAACCGCTGTGTGAACATGCGTGCCTGCCTGGTGCACACATTTCTGCAGTGTCTCAAACAAGTGGCATGTGCCCTCTCTCTGCCCCATGCTTTGAGTGGCATACCGGCGAGGGCTCACATCTCTTGGCTCTGCTCTTTGTCACCAAATACTTGCCCTTTCCAATCACAAGTCCAACTATTGCACAGAACGTCAGATCAGAACATGAACAAAAATTCAGTTGACTTAAAATTCATCCTCCATTTTCTTGTGCCACGTGATTAAAATTGATTCTGTCTGAGCGTAAGTGCCAACAGATTAGGTTAAGTCTTTAGCAAGTCAACCATCATGGCTGCCAGTTTATCCCTTAATGCCAGCAGTGAAAGCAGTGACCAGCATGGCTCTCCCTCTGTCCCTTACCCATTTCTAACTGTAATGGGACATGACAGCTAAGGAACTGCACACGACTAGAGCTATTATAGTATGAGAAATATCATTACACCCCCCCATATCAGAAGTTCAAAGAAAATGGGGCCATTTAAGACTAGACTAAGTAGTATTAATCTAGTTCTACATAGTATATGGAAGATGAGGAGGCAAGCTGCAGAGAAAGGAATCTGACACATCAAGCTGGCAAAGCCAGGAATTATAGCATAATTTACAATTAAACAGAATTCCATAAAAGTCAGAATGTAGTTAATATTCAGGCTGGTATTGGTATTATTATAACTGGTATTACTATGCACAGTTCAAATGCCAGTAGCTATAGCTCCTATCTTCAGAAGCAACACTGAGCACTAGGCCTGTCATAATAATTACTATATTAACTTATTGTTCAATATATGAATCCCGGAACAATATCTTTTGAGGCTCAGTATTTATTGTGTGTACAATTTCTTTGTATAGTGAGGAGAATTTAGCTATTTTTTTCTGTTCTATGATAACATTTGAGCTGTAGAGTGTACAGAGTATAATACTGTATATTTACAACTGGTTTAAAGGGCATATCCTGCTCTATGTCAGTGGCATTAAGTAGTTTCAGTATTATTGTTTATGGCAATATTTCTCTGCAGCAATACATCATATATATTGTTATTGTGATAGATCTATGGAACAGCATATAGACTTACAATATATCAAGTAATTGTATAAGTTCACTGAAAACGTTGCTTCCTTAATTATTCAACAAGAGATAGGAATGGTGAGTTAGCTGCACCACAAATTAACAGTCAAATATTTGTTGTCAGATGCAATGCGCCATTGGCAGCTAAGATTTATTACTAATGGGCTAATACATGTCTTTGGATGGTAGGAGGAAGTCATGGTAACTGATCAGGCAGATACTTGTAGCCAATAGAAGTTCAAAATATAAAATCTATGTACATGAGCCTGTACAAAGATTCATGTGAGTTTATTTATTTAAAGTCAAATATGTTCACATTTGTACAAATATGTAATTTCAAAGACAAAAAGTTGATGTCAGTGCAACACTGCCTGTGTCTTTTATGAATTGTGCAGTAAGCTGTATTCAGTGTCAACACAGGTGATGCCATCACTTTGACTTTCTTATTGGGGAACTGTCTGAGAGGGAGTGCAGGAGACCAGCTTGTATTGTCTTACTTTATTCCTTGACAACACAAAACATTCAGCCCTCTGTGGGGTCAAAACAGGAGCCATTAAAACTGTTGTCCCAAACTGGGACAACACAAACACATTTCTAGGCATACATCCTCCATGCACTGATTTAAGACCATTATTCCACAGGAAACATTTAAAGAATCATAGTAAGCTTTGAGCACACATTATTGTTATCAATTAAATTGGTTTTGGTAAAATAGCTCAAGAGGTGGCAGTTTACAGAATATAAGAAGTACAACAAATTGCACTCTATCTGAGAAAATCCAATTAACGACTTTAAGTAATATTGTGGGGCTTTTACAAAATATTGATATCAACATGGGTAAGTATGGCAAAATACTGGCCACAACAATATTTTTTTCTTGGTGCCATATTTCCTTGTCATTCATGAAACCTTTACAATTCAAAGCCAGATAAAAGTGGTTCAGGTAACTTAACTCAAACTTTATTGTCCACCATAGATTTGTCTTTGGTTCACCATCACATGAACACAACACTCATTTCACCAAAGCTTAGGAGTAAATAAATAGGTTAAAATGTCTACTGCATTTAAAAGTAGTGTGCTGCACATGCACATACAATAACAACAGTAACATTTCCATGTCTGAACACGTTCTGCACTATGTTTTACTTTCACAAAAATAAATAACAATCACTCCCTTAAAGTGAGAGTGCTGAAAGATGACAAACTAACTATCTTGTTGAGAATCCTTGTCATACACATATACATTATTCCAGCCACATAACTTGCAATGAAATGATCTGTAAAAGCCTGCAGCATCACACAGTCCATTACCCAATATAAACATGCATGGTTTAAGCCCTGGCTGCAGCAGGAGACCAGCTAGCTGCATGACCATAAACATTATGCCACAACAGACATTTAACAGCACTCAGCAATACTGCCTCTGACAAATGCAGCTCTGAGACAACTGTTGTTAGCCATACTCACTTGCACCGCTCCTTCTTCCACTGCCATGTCTCCTCACTGCACTGTCTCCCACTGTCTGTCCAGCATAAGAAGTGCAACCTGATCTCCATTCATATTATCCTTCTATCAGCCCGATACCTTATCTCCTCTTAGCTCTCCATCCTACTCCAGCTGAAGGTAACATCAGAGATGCAGCTAAGTTGAAAAAAATCAACGTGAGAAACGCTAGCCCTAGGTGGCAGGTGGATTCAATCACTTCCTTCCGCTGTAGAATCGATTGAGGAGGAGGAGTTGGTAAAAGAAAAAGGTGCCGTTAGAAAAAGAGGGAAAGGGTGGTGGTGTGGGGGTTCAGACAAAAGCAGATCTCTCTTGTCTTTCACGCCACGAAGAGGACACACGCCAAATCCGCTTCGCTGCTCTCTCCCCTCCCTGCTCCAGCGCTTGAGCTGTTTTATGTGTCAACAGGAGGAGTAAATCCCCACCACTCTGGGTAGATGCTGGCTGCGTTTGCCCCAGAAAGCCCCCATAAGAATAAACTGATGCCGCACTCACCATAACAGAAGACACATCGAGGTGCCTCTCCCCGTCTCCCTCCTTCTTTTTCTTCCTCAACTTCATTTACACCAAAGGTGTCTGGGTCCAAGTGCAACAGTGGTTTCTGTAGCACATACTAGTCCATGTCGACGCCCACCCTCTCTCTGTCTCCCACCCACTCATTCTCTCTGGTTGCCTCTGCTTTATTGTCGTTCTGCTTATCAGCCCTTTTCCTAAACAAAGCCGGTGTGAGGGGCGGAAAGCATGTGCCCATACCTGCCACCACAGAATGAGACAGGGCAATCTCAGTGCAGCCAAAATAAGGTACTATTTTAGGCAGAGTGGACTATAGAGCTTCCCTTTGAATTAATGGAAGCAGTTGGACATAGGATTAGGGGCTTTTCCCTTTTGTATTGGGGACACCCTCTGTTCTCACAACTGCACCCCGAAGCATGGGACCCTCACCCCCTCATAGCACCCAGCTAATCCTATTCATGAAAGTGCTGGATCAAGCGGCTCTTCTGATAAAGTGCACATGGAGTTAGGGGCAATTTGTACAGGCTCAAGGGAGAAATGCTATTAGAAGCATTCTGTATACAAAACCAGGAGCATTGTCTATTTTACAGCCACCTGTGTCAGTGTCCACATACTCAGGTCCTTTACAAAACATAGGATTAAGAAAAAACTGTGTGGCTTTAACATACAAAAATGTCCAACACAAATGCATATGCTATTGATCAGAGAAAGAAATACACTAACCTTTAACTTAACACAACTGTTAACTAGCACAACAAAATGTAGCCATCAAATTGGACATTGATTGTTAATGTTTTTTTATCTGGACTGAAAGATACTGAGAAAAAAAGCAGGAATAAAGTTAAAATGGTAATATTACAAGAATTCTTAAATGTGAAGTCAGCTTTATATGGTAAAAAACACATCCACTACCTATTGGGATCATTAATGTATCCTCAATTAGCATAAATAGAATTGTGTTGTTGCAGATATATAAAGAAGATAAACAGGTAATATTTGTAAAATTGAGAATATTTTAAAGAAAATGCCATAAAGTGTGTGCAACATCTGAGCCATGCTGCTTTATGCACTGTTCCTATAGGATTTTCATAATAAAGGACCCTAGCTGTTAATATTATTTATAGCCCTCATGCTGCTCTTCTGCAGGCACAAATATTCATAAATCAGACCTATTATGCAGATATGAGGATTTATCTCAGCGCTACAGCTCCAGGGGGATCATGGGAAATTATGCACTATGGGTATGTCCTGTAGTTTCCAAAGAACAAAGAGTTGATGCCGGTAGTACCAGAAAAACTCAGGAGAGCGCACGCACAGAAGGAGTGACAGATGCTCTGGACCAGAAGAGACGAGCCCCACGTGTGATTGGTCGACGCCTTCATGCTATGGCACGGGTCTGCATGGAAACGGTTACCATGGTGACGGGTGAGGTTACAACAAAGGAAGAAAAGAGTCAAGCCTACTTAAGGAAAATTATCTCATTGACACAGTTGTGCTCTCCAGTGGCTCCAGTGTCTTCATGGATTTTGACTTTCACTGCAGAACTAAATAAGACTTGGTGGAATACCAGCTAGCATGTTTGGAAGCTAACATTTCTGCCGGTGTTTTGTCTGGTTTTGCCTCAAAGATATATCTAGTCATCAAATCAAATCATATCTAGAGTGATTTTTTTTTTTCAGTACATATTTAAATACATCCGGAAACAAGAATTTTAGAGAAAACGGAAATATTAATTGATACGATTAGTTCAAGATTCTCATATTTCAGAACATCTTGGTAGAGATCTATACTACAGAGTAAGGTATTGCACATACATTTTGGTATTTTGTTGTTACAAATGACATTATGTTTTCCAATTATTCCAAATAATTAGCGCCTTTTCTAATAGCAACCCTTCAAGTTGCATTATCAAATCAAAATTTACGGCCCTACTTCAAGTACAAAAGGACAAGTAACACCAAGTAATAATGCAAAATTTCAACTATATCGTATAATAACAAACCATGATATTTGAATATTGTTATCTCTTTAAAAGTCATCCCCTGTAATCTCAGTATAGCACGCTTGCTTCTCCCAGTCTCACATTCATAAAAGGTGTGCTTAGAGACCTTAAAGGCGCTGTAAAATGTCACACAAGTCCAATTCCTTGGAGTAGCCAGTGTGTTTGCGAGGATCACACAAAAGAAGACACACACACAACGCAACACAGGGATATTTACTGCTTCTGCTACACTGCTCAAGGGCACAGCTCCCTTTGTCACCAGGGACACGAAACCAGAGGGGAGGCCTGAGGAGAAGACAGGAAGCAGCTAGGACGCAGACTAAGAATGCAGATGAACAGGGGGCAAAACTGGTCAGCCGTGTACTAAAGGACATTGGGCTTTTTTATTTAAATGTCATATGCAAATTACAAGTAGCAAATCATGCAATGACACAGGTATATAGAGTTAAGATTTGGACTTGGACTAGGGATCATCAAGTTCAGCAAGAAATGTTTTTGTTACAATGAGCTCCATAAAAGCTGCAGTTGTAAGGAATCACCAAAAACAATTCTTTTAAAAAACCCTTACAAATAGACACCTAGTTGATACTATGTAAGAGTAAAAGAATTAATTGGAGGAACAAACAAAATTGCTTACACCCCTTAATAAAAGTTAACAATTAAAAATCTAATTATGAGCCATTTCATTTTAAGCTAGTACTCAATGGTAGTCTCCATAGTCTAAAAAAACCAAGCAGAACCTAAACTATTCCTGTTCACAATAATTACTACAGTAACTTATCAACATTTAAATTGTACTCAAAATATATATAAAATAAACTAATCAAGGATCGCCTGAATCATCATAGTTTCAATAGAAATGTACTGGAAACAATGAATCTAGTAATTTGCTACACAACTGTCATAAGCTCCTGGTTTTACTACTGCTGCATAGATTAGCCTGATCTCTTGTCTCTCTCCTGTCCGTCTACAATACCGCTGACAGCGCTTGATGTGGGGACAACCTGAAAGTCGAATTGGATTTCCTCCAACTGTCTTTAGTCAGCTGTACAGGTGAAATCCACACACCAGTGCGTCGTGCCGGGGTCGATGGCTGTCCCACTAAAAGTCACCCAAGAGAAGAATTAAGAAGACAAGGGTATACGGAACAATGATCACATTTCAAATCAGTAAATACCAGAGATGCGTAGCCAATAGGAACCTTCCTGTATGCAAAGTCCCGCCTCATCTGTCTCTCCTCTAAAGCTTCACCATAGCCCACAGCAGCTTGTTCCATTGTACGGGCAAACACTGGACTCTGGTGGACACTCTCACACATGACAAGTCAAGTCTTTTCTGCTGTTATTAAAGCAGATAAATCATCCAAGTTCTTTTTTTTTTTAATACATATACATGCATAAAGATACTATAAAAATAGGCCATCCTTGGACTAATGGGACTGCTGACTAGTCCCATACCCATTTAAAACACATTAGTTGGTCCTGGATAGGTAGTTTTCTGCAAAGACATTTTCTTAAAGGTAGGTTTATGAATCCTGTATGTAATGGGGCATGAAACACAAATGACTAATCCACAGATGAACTGAAATGGCTTTATTCAATAAATGAAAAAGAATAGGTCTAAAACTAAACTATGGTGTGTCACTGGGACTGGAATTTAACCATATCAGGCAAGAAGAACATGGAGAATCTGACTGTTTACTTGTTTGTTGGTTATAGATCATATTCATCATATTCATATATACATATTCATTATTTATTGCATGTGAAATTGATTAAAATAATAATAATTTAGATAGCTATTTAATTATCTATTACGTTAGTTAGTATAATCTGATTGTCAATCATATAAAATGTGAACAATGAACAAAGGAATTCATAATCAAGAATTATTTCAAGGTGGGGATCTCACACAGAATGGAAAGCATATCCTCCACATGAATGAATGAACCCTTTCATTCATGGTGTCCTATTGTCTTTTTGTTTTTTATTCCTTAAAACAACTTTCACCTCTCCAGAACACTTCATCATCAGAAGACAGTGATATACAAAATATACAAAAATATATCCCTTTGTCTACCTTTTTGTCTTGCATTAATTGTATGAATAGATACTGAAGGTCTTGAGAACGTAATATACAACAAAGCAAAACATTATTTCATTAGAACAATATGGCTGTATACAACACCACATTTATCAGTTCTTCATATTAAAGAGACAGAGCGGTCTAAGTAACAGCTTGGAAAAAAGTTAAAGTATTTCAGCTATGATTTTTATGCATACAATGAGGGTATGAAGTTATTTAGAAAAGGCAAAAAATAAAAGTATAAGGCTTAAAGTATCATTTATAAATTAAAAAGAATGTTCACACAGGAATATTACGATACATTCTGTCAATCTATCAGTACTTTTTTGTTAACAGCACATACCTGGCTTCTATAACATGCATGACATAGTTGTGTTCATTTGCGCCTGTCAGCGGCTCTGAGCAGAATGAAGTGTTTTGGTCTAATCTTTGGCAGGCAGAACGCAGCAGAGCACAGGCCATCTGTCCCCTCTGAACCCCCCCCCCAGAACAGACACACGTGCAGTCACGAATGTGCACCTTCACCATATGCACAACACTGACACACAAAGCACACACTGAGGCAGATATATTCTTATCCTTCATCCAGGGTCTTTGCCAGCGGGCCAAGTCGACCAACTGTTCTGGTCAGAGGATGGAGCAAAAAGTATGGGGACTAGAAAGATGTGAGGTGCACCAGTTGCTACACATTTTCTGAATCGTTTTGGTTAAAAGAGGCATTAAATTATATTGGAGTATACTCAGCTATTTTTGTTATGAAGAGTGCTAGTGAAATAATTAATCCATACCTTTGAGTGAGAGTTAAAACAAACATTAAGTATATATTTTTCATCATTTTTTTTAAACTTACAAATCTACAGATAAAGCCTGACTGGTCAATCTAAAAGAATCCTAGTCTATGAATAAAAGGGGTTATTAAACTACAGAGTGGCCTATTCTCAAGCAATGGCCTTTCACATCAAGGCGTTTGTGCTCAGCAAACAGAAGGTCATTAAATGTTGTAAAAGCCAGCTGCCCCTCAGGCTATACAAAGTCACAGGCTGTGGTGAAAACTGCCCGGAATCTATGAAACTGGAGCATTCCTAAATATGGTTACAAGACAGGTAATGTACAAAGGCAGTGTAAGCATTTGAAAACTTTGGAATACGTTTAGATTGTTTTTAGTCAATGAACCCCCACCATACTATGCTTTGACCTTAGGGTTAAACTGAGGTCAGTGAGGTCAAATGTCACAGAAGAATGCAGTTTAATATATGTAAAGTGAGGCAGCAGATTTGGGTCAAGGGGATAACATACTAGACAAAGCTAAAAACCACACTAAAAGACATTTTACAGTGAAAAAGCACTTATTTTAAAGTCTGCTTTTCCATTGTAGATGCTTATAGGCAGCGTCAGTCTGCCATTGCCACAGCTGAGGACACGGGACACTGAAATCGATAAAAGGAGGGGGACAGGAAGATCCACAAAGTCTCTCTTTTTCTCATCTTTACAGCTTCATTTTGGTTGGCTATTTTCTTTCTGGGGAGTGATGAAATCTGAACCAGACAAACTGAAGAAGAGCAATGACGATCCTGTGGTCAGTGAGTTAGGTCACCCTCACTTGTGTGATTCAAGGGCAGGAATTGTACTCAATTAAATAAAGTCATTGCTTGTGTGCAAAGTTAGCAATGCTATGTGTGTAGAAGGTGTTCAAAATCTGCTTTAATTTATTGTCTGCTTGTTTTTATGAAAATGTACTGCAATGCCTATAATGTTCCATAGTATAATATAAAACGTATATATCTTACATTTACTTATATGTATACATTTGTATATTTATCTTCTATCATCTTTGAACAGTGGTGGCGGGGGATGGCGGGCCCTTCTCCAAGAAGTTACATAGTGATAGTGTACCTTTAATAAATAATTATTTTGGGGTGCGGGTGGTTGTCTGTCTCTATAAATGTATCAAATAAAGCAACAATATGTAATTTGACATGATTCCACGGAACCATGCTTTGGGTTAAGGTTAATATAAGTATATACTGTAGAATTTGAAGCAAGCAGTTTGATGGCTTCCTTCAAATAAAATTGTGGAGAACCAAGCCTGCTCACAATAAGGACACATGTTTTTCAGCACAGTAGAAACATCCAAAAAAAAACATGCTTCTGTTTCTGTGTATTTTGGGAAGTTTAAGTAAATAATGTATGTACATGGTTGAGATAAGCTCCTTTGACCTATTAGGTCTAGGGAATCAAAAAGACACAATTTGTAGTATTACAAGAAGGACAGTCTTTTGTTTATTTATACATTTTCTGCATACAGTTATTATTATTAAAAAGCCCAATAAATACTTTGTCTTTTACATATAAAAGTTAGTAGATCGGGATATTCGGATAGCTATATATCGATCATTTCTTTTATATATGTTAAACTAGACATTTCACACTCAACATAAGCATTAAATATTCATCCCAGTCTTTTGTACTGCTCACATGTTTGGAGTGACAGCACTTTCACTCATGACCAGCCTGCCCTGTGAACATTTTGACTGAGTGTGTTCTTCTTCTGTATTTGAGCCTGTGCTTTCACCCTCTGTGACCTCCAGTGTCCATCCATCCATCAGACACAGCAAAGCTAACTGTTCATCAAGGTTATGCCCACACGAGCATACAACCCAAAGTGACGTAAAAGCACAATAAGCAGTCCCTAACAGGCTTTTTGTGCATGCAGCAGTGCGCAGTAATACACTTAGCAGCCTGCATGCACACACACTCATTTGGCCTACCATACACACACACTGGAGCAGGTAGCACCAAGGTCGCAGCCGAGCAGGGAGACTAATGACCTATAATAAGACACAACCTTGACTGATGGGTACAGTCAGTTAGCATGGCCTCAGCAGACACTAGAGCACATGCACAAGCACACATATCATTTAGGATTTCTTCTGTCAGTGTGTTCTTCTATTTAAAATACACAAACAAATGAGAAACTGATTTAGGCCTGTCATGATAACTCATTTTGAAGCACGATATATTGGTACAGAGATATACTGCAATAAATGATAACGATGAAATTACATTATATCACTGACGCAAAGGAGGATAATCTTAGCAAACCCAATTTTAAATAAACTGTATGGTTAAAGAGCCTGAGGTCCAACAAATAAATGGCAGAATGAGCCGATAAATAGCCATAGCAGTTATTTATTCTACCCACCCAAATCTTGTTGTATTACGCAAAAATGCAAAAAAATCTCCACACTTTTGCAAAGAAATTGTACACATGATAAATACTGAGCCCCAAAATATATTTTTCCATCTTTCATATATTAAACGAAAAGTTGATATTGTAATTATCTTGATTTTTTATTATGTGAATAGTTATCTTATGCAGGCAATATGGCATAAAAGCAGTGTCAGCCACATCCCAATCAAGTCCCATTTGCTGGTCCCGCCTCCACACTCCGCTCACCTTGAAGTGCCTTTAGTGTATTCCTCGCATGCACTAGTACACAGGTGCTCACTGATATTAGGACTGACAAGCACACACGTGCAAAGCATAATCGAATCAATGCACATTTGGGCGCAAGCAATAATTCTACTTGGCAGCCAACTGATCTGTGAAATACATCAACAATATACAAGCATTAGCATCTTATCCATAAACATTATATTGGTCCTATGTTACACAAAATTGACCCCTGTGAACTTTTACTCATGTTACAATGTTGTTCCCTCCTGGAGTTGTGTTTTGTTTCATTCACACATGTTTGAATAATCTTGCTTATTAGTCTGTCTACATCTCTGAAGCTCACAATGCTCTGTTCCACCTTGTGATCTCCTGTGATCAGCTGTAGTGTTCAAGTTAACAGCTACCTTTGATTGTTAGTTCAGGACAGATTGACAATTCCAGGGCTGAAATGATCCAAATGATTCTAGTGAAGGTGTGTCCACATTGGAGCACTTCCTCTGTTACCACATGACATCACAAGTGCTTTCTGTTTAGAAAAGAATCAACATAAATATGCAGGGTTTGTGTGTTAAGCATGTGTGAATGAAACAAAACACAACTCCAGGTATGTTTTTGATGAGGAAACAACATTATAACATAGATCAGAAAATAGTGAGATATAAGCCCTTTAAAATACCAAGATCTGAAATTTACCAACATGTACAATGGATTGACCTAAGGCTATGTGTTTGAGTTATGATGTTTACAGGGGAATGCTGACATGATAGATAATGGCTAGGTAAAGTTATTTTGGTGAAGTACCACCTGATCCAAATACCCTGAAAGGAATCAGTGCATAATTTGTTGACCTCATTCTGGAGAGAAGAGCGAAATGGCTGCACACTTTTGGTCAAACACTCATATTACTGTAATATAGATCTAGAAAAATCCATACAATCCAGACTTGTCTATTTTGTGCTCTCTCTTAAACAAATGTGTTTTATTTATTCATCTCTACAGTCATTTCAGCAGATTCAGAGTATGTTTGATTGTCTACGTCGGTCAGGAGTAGAAGGTCCCAGAAAAGTGCACTGTAGGTGTCAAGATGGCTGACACACAGCTGACAGCATCCTCCACTCAGCACCGCGCGCACACATCCACACAGACACAAACGCACACACACTTACGGTGACAGCAACCTCGTCAGCAGGTGCACTCCCAACAACCTGAGTCACATTGTTCTGCTAAACAACTAATTTTCAGCAGTTACTGGTATAACCTTTACGTTTTAAAGACGTGTTGGCGCCTAATCTTGAAAGTACAGAACAGTAAGCAGCATAAAAGGGGGCCAAACGATGGGAGAGACATTCAGCACAATTTTAGAGCCAGAGATGAATCACACAACGCCGCATAGAGGCCAGTAAGACCTAATCTGATAACCTTGTATTCTTAAAAAATGGTTAACAAAGCATTTGGTGCTTTAGGTTTGTTAACTTGTAATTATCTACATGCAATAGAAAAAATTACCAGCAGGGGTATATATGAAAATAATGACATATGGACATAAGCATTTCCTGGAAAAGGAAATTACTCATTACATCAGATAATAATCCATGATAAATAAATGCATAACAAAAAATATACAAAAAAAGCAAAGTTATGTTTTAAACTATAAAACTAAATGTGTTGTAAGTATTCGGAATACAGTACTCTGATTGAACCATGTAACAGAATACATTGCAAAATATATTTTGAGACAGATATTCAGTATTCTGAATAAAACAAAATACATCTCCAGATAGATTTTCATGGAGGATTAATATATTTAATAAGATAATTAAAATAATTAAAAACATTTTGCATACACTGGCATAATATGTGCCCTTTTGAAGCAGACCACAAAACACCAGAGTAGTGAGTAGCTACAGCTGGTGCAAGTGTGATTTTACACAGTCATATGAATCATCTTTCTATAGAACCACAAAGGAATAAACATGACAGAGAGCAAAGATGAAAGGTTTCCATTGCTTTTCTGTCAAACCCAAAACAGTGCATTTGTCAACGCAGCAGCACTCATCACTCGGGATGGGGCACTATTTTCAGGAAGCTGCAGATCAGAAGAAACTCAGAAGTGATGTGGAGAGGGATAAAAGGGAATTCTGCATGACTCAGATAATGCAAGTCAGAGAAGAGTCCCACGTGTCTATAAGGACTGATGTCAAATCGGATACAGCTGGGATTAAGTTTCACCTGGGTCATCACTGAATAACAGTCCTATATCCAGCAATAGAAAACTCTGTCTGACTGTTTTCTTTTAGATAGTCTCAAAGTGTGGCAATGTTGAGTTTCTCAGTTGGGTTTCTTTCTTGCCCCAGGTGTTGCCCTTGTTGCTATGGTAATAATAAAATTGTGACAGGAAAAGTGAACTGAAGAGCACACAGGTGTCAGGACAAAGCATCAGTTCTAATGCCATTGCCTTGGGGTGACTTGTGTCAAAGCATGTACAGGCTTCTGAGGACGCTAACCTTTGGAGTACTTAAGATGTTTTTAGAGGTGCTTCATTACACTTAAGACAGTGCAAGTCCACTTAAATCTTCTGAGGTAAAGAAAAATGCAGGTCAAACTCAATGCCAAGTTATGTGGAGTGGGAAAAGTAAAAAAAATTAAAGCCGCAAACGGCGTCAAACAGCCCTCGATCGCCGCGTCGCGTCATTGTCTTTCTCGGCCACCAGGACCATCGCTTTGTGATAGTAATAGGCCCTTTCGTCAGCCTCTGGTGCTCGGGCCTAATAACACTTTTTGTGTTAAAAACAACTCTGAAATATTTTAACCTAAATACGCAGGATTTGTGAGTTAAACATGTGTGAATTAAACCAAACACTCCACACTCACAAACACTCACAAACATGTTTGTGATGAGGAAACACCATTATAACATAGATCAGAAAATAGGATAATATGAGCATTTTAATCTAACTCCATGGAAACATGCAAGTGAGGTGACACCAGGTCAGTTTACAGGTCAGATCCATGGAGAAATGAGGAGGAATGTTGACAAATAAATACACCCGTACTTAAATAAGTGAAAGATAATAATTTTTTAATGCCTAGGGAACATGAAGAGATTTGACGCTTCACCAGAAAAGTTACCTAGTGCACCTTTAAATGTGGTTAGCCTTTACACTTTTGACTAAAATCTGAAAGTCGCATTTAAGATTTAGTACCGGTGGTACACGTAGACATGTTGGCGCGTCTACGTGTAAATGTAAACGTAAACGTAAATGTGATTCTGTATAAATCAAAATCATTGCTTTTCAAGGGAATCATTTTTTTATGTTTCGCTTTTATGTAAGTAAATAAAATCACATACTGAAATCCACGCAAACATTTATAACATCCTAAAAATCATTTACCTTCTAATTGATGTTTCTGTTTAAAGGTAAGCCAAGTCGATATTGTGGAACATTCTAGCCACATCAGCCAAGCATGTGGCAAACAAATAAGTTACAAAGTGCACCTTTAATGTCATTTTTTCCTCCACCGTTAACACTTCCTTTCTATCAATGTGTCTCTAGCAAACTTTATCAATAACTGCATTACAATGACTGAGTATGACAAGTGGACAGAATACTTTTCTTGTGTTCCTACTGTCCACAAATCGTTAGGACAGACAAAAGAAGTAGACGCAAGTGAGTGCTTTTGTGTCCTAACTAAAATATCATTCTTACCTCGAAGCTACCAGTAACATTTTCCGTTTTGCCAGCTATATCCTAGAATTGCAGACTTTCAAAGATAATCTGACCATCGCTTACCTACGCTATGAATCACTGATACACCTAAGGCCACCCACGCACTGTGAAAATGCTGAAATTTCCATGGCAATATTATACTACAACCCTTTCACGCTAAATGAGCTCCTTTAAGGTGCAATGATGGCTTTTCCCTGAGGGCCAAAAGCAAACACGCAGTCTATATACTATAACAAGGTGGTATAAAGGGATGCTGTTATGGTTGGGTCTATTAGATGGACACTGTATGAATTGTTCTGTGTTTCTTATGGTTGTAATAATATTCCACAGAATAGAAGAAATGCAGCTCCCTACTACAACTGTAATGGCTAAATCCTTTATAAGCAAGGGGGAATAGATTTATCATGGTGGCAGGGCAGAAGTAATTTTCTGGTATATTGTGAGGTAGACATATTTTACTATCCCAATGGAGACCCCCTACTTCCTTCCACTTCCGAGGGCTGTCCCTGTGCCCTCCCCCATACACACAAGAGAAAAAGGGGGTGTGATTGCCTTCGATCTACCCACACATGCTCCAGTTCCTCTATGCTGCAAGCTAGTGCTAAGGTCTGTGGAAGTAAACTGTACATATAATAAGGAATGTGTCTTTATCAAATTTTAATCTGAATCACAAATATTGTTTCAACATTTAAAAAAAAGTGTAAACATGAAACAATGGATTTTTTTATCAGAATGCCACGGGTGTTATTTGGGTCTACAATGTTTTGGAAAAGATGAATCACAAAACAATATTGATAAATGATGTTTGAAAGGTTACTTAAGCAATATTCTGTTCTGCTCTAATAAAGAAAGGAAAAAAAACAAAAAACATTTTCCATAAGTTGATGACAGATTCTAGTTATTGGCTGATGTGATGGTGAAGTGGCAGGTGGTTAAGTGAAGGATAGGGAACCGTGGCTGTGGCGGTGTTGGAGATGGGGGCTGAGGCAAAAGAAAGTAATTATCATGGTGTACAGGCTCTGGTCCCAAGGGTCAACATAGTGCTGTGAATGTGTGTGTGTAAGTGTGTGTGTGTGGCGTCTCAATAGCTTAAGCTTTATCTGGGAGTATATGAGGTGCACCTGCCTAATATGCATAAAGGCACACACACAGTATTTGGTGCCTTTGGTTCTCGTGGAAGTGGTCTGGCATTGAAGCACAGTAGGGGATTAATGAGTGTGATGTACGAGGAGGAGATATTTCAATTAATTTCTCTTCATATAGTGAATTTATTCTGATCTTAACCTATTGGAGCAACCTTTTTTTTTTTTTTTTTTACAATACTGTATATTATTTGTGAATAATAGACCTTTATTTGTCAATGTAATAATTATTATTTATCTATTTTGCCACTTTTGTTTCATTACAATATATTTAATTAAGTGAAAAGGCTGTAAATTACAAATAAAATATTTTGTAAGATGCCATCAAATGACATGTAATAGACTAAAAGTGGTAATTATTAAATTTGCTAAGACTAATGGGGTGAAATTCCAGTATCACAGTCAAGTGCACAAACTAAACTAAACTTAACTTAGCATTGCCTATACACCATAGCACATACAAAAAGAAATCTGTGTATAACTCTCATTCAAACCTTCCTACTTCCTGGTTTGCCATACATGTGGGTGTTGTGATTTATATTGAATCCTCTTATTTTCCTCAGGTTATCACCTTTACCCCCTGCTGTAACTCCACACCTGCTCCCCTCCTGGGTCACTAGCTCATCTCTCCGTCCTTGCCTCATCAGTTGGCCCGGGCCTATCTCACCCTCTTTCTCTTCTCCTGTGTCCGGGCCTCCCTTCCCCCCTCACCACACAGCTCTGTAATCACATCATTAGGCAGCATTACACTATCTGTGACTGTGTGAATAAGCTCATGCTGTAGTGCACTCTCACACTGATCAAAAGTATTCGGGCAAATCCTCCAACAGAACAAGCCACTTATACATGAACTGGATCTTGGTTCATTTCACCAAAAGCACATATGAGGAAATGCATTTTTCACTTTTTAAGCTGCAGTTAAGATCAAAGTTTGTTCCATGTGACACACTGACAAAAAACAAGGAAATGATCATGGTTTTGCTCTGGATAATTCAAATACATACAGATACAAAGTAAATGGTTTTTAAAAGACACATCCCTGCTATGAGAAATCTTATCCATACTGTATTGGACACAGCAACCCATGAAATTAGTGGGAAGGGAAATATTTTGAACCAAAGTAATATTTTTGAGCTATACTGATGTATATGAAACATGATGGGTCCGAACTTCTGTATATCAAAGTGTCCGCACTAGGTCTGTCATAATAACAAAGCGTGATATACTGCTGAAGCAAATATAGACGATGAACAATATTAATCTCAAACCATAAAGCAGAATAATCAGCCAAAAAGTATTCTTAATGTACAATATTGTTAAAAAACACACTAACTGCAATAAATAAATAGCAGAATACATTGTTAGTTACATAATTAGTGTGTATCTGTGGTGAATCGTAGAAGTTCATAATTCAACCATAACAGCTCAGATCTCATTGTAATACACAAAAATAACAAAAAATGTCCCATGATAAATATTGAACCTCAGAAATTATTGTTGTTGTTCCCTCTGTTATGTACTGAGCAATAAAATATACTATTTATTGTGACAGGCCTAGTCCACACTTGTATCACCGTTATCTTTATGCTTATATTTTGTGTTTTAGTTCTCAAGCTGATCACTTCCCAGATTCCCAGATCCTGCAACTAAAACCAGTATAGAGTAATTGAAAAAGAGCTTCTTATGACATGATGTGTCCTCACTATGTGACAGCTTTTGGCACTCACGGTTCTAAGATGATTGCATTGCTGTTTTTACACCAATAGTATCACATGTTCACACACACAGCAACTTACACTTACACCAGTCTCTATCTAAAAGACTACACAATCTATGTAACCCAGTTAAAATATCTATTCCTTACTGCAACAATGTCTAGTAAAAGGCCACTAACAGGGCTATAATACTCACTCTCTCACCAACAAATCATTTTTACTATCTCACTGTACTGCATTTGTCTTGCGCTGGAACCAACTGGAGAAATAGTTAACTGTTGCCAGCTTTTTAATTGTCACTTCTTGTTCTTACCCCTCATGGTGCTTACGTTATTAGATGTGGGCGTGTTGACATAAATGTAAATTTCTCCCAGTTACCTTGGCTGGTTTTCAGAATAAGACCTCAGAATGAACTCTGTACAAAACAAGCCACAATGTCTATTTAGTTGGCACACAAATGGGCACGTGAAATTGGATTTTTCTCTAGTGTAAGAGAAATTATATTAAAGAGAGAGAAAAAAGGAGGACAAGATGGGCGAGTGTGCAGGAGAAGAAAGAAATGCAGCAGTCACCTTGGAACGACCTTTAGGCTTACCATCATGTGTCGGACTGGCTCTTTTAATTCCCTCCATTCCTCCTTATCTGCTTCTCCCTCTCCTCTTTCCTCTCTTTCCACTCTCTCCATCCACTGCTTATCTCTCCCTCTGTTTTTCTCTCAGCTCCTCAGCACCTCCAGCTCATGTGCCCACCAGCATCACCCACAGCCCATGTGACTGCAAACACTCTCAGGATGCACACTGCCTGTCATTCACCTGATGCATGTTAGCTTTGGCTATGCTAGCTGAAGGAATGCTACTCCAACCACAATCAAAAATCATGGATTTTCCCAGTGCCAGGACCAACACATCTCAACATACACTGGTCTCCACTTACCAAATACTCCCTGAGAAACTACCCATCCCCCCCTTCGACTCTCCACAAGGACCCTCACAGTGGTGGATCAATAATTAGAACAATCCTTATTACGCCCGCTCATTTCCCTTAAGAGAGTGGAGCTAATGTAGAACAATGGGAGTAGATCGCAGAGTGAGTTTGCGTTAGCAGGCTGTGAGCTTGCAGACCTCAGGATTAAAGATGACTGATTAACTTGCGGTGTGAGGATGACAATGAATGATTGAGTCTCATAAACAGACTGTCAAAAATCTGCTGCCTACTGTTGATAAAAATCACAATCTTGACTTCATACTGGATATATTTGGTCTTATTTGTATTCTAAATTGCATTGATAAATACTATCATAATTCATATAGCAATCAAATGAATGCATAGGTAAATGTCTGTTTTTAAAGCTGTTTTTATAATGCGTGTAAACTAATACATGCACTGAGAAGTAGGTTGTTGACAATTAGATTTTCAATTTCATTTGATGACTATTGACGAATGGGGCTGTTCAGAGTTACAAGAGTCAAAATAGCTCCTTGGAGATTTCACGCACATTTTCATTCCCACATTGGCACTCCAATTTATAAGAAACATCATTGTTTACTGAATCCTCTGTGTACATCTTTTACTCCAAACATGTAAATAAAAATGCCATCATGCCATCTAAAAGTCATAATTCCTACGAAAAGAAGCTTGGCAGCCTTAATAAAGTCTCTGTCGTCAGGTGTCCAGCCGGTGGCCATCTTGATGGTGAAAACATTTTGTAATAGTGGGAGGGGTTCCCAATGCCAATGTAATTAGCCGAGGCATGCATGAGTGCCGAATTCATTAACCTCCATCTTTTATGGGGCGATGGGGAGGGGCAGAAGCAGAGAGGGAAGGAGCACACGTGCCAGCTTTGTCTGAAAATAGAGTCTAAAGCAAAACATACCAACACTTCAATGACATTTGTTGGAGTTGTTTCTCTTTATTCACTGGAAATATTTCCGTGGTTTGGATGTCCCTTTAGAGCTTAGGGGCTCTTGTCTTGCCACAGTGTTGCCATGGGCATATGCTTTAGGCAGCACTAGGCTGACATCTAATTTCAACAGTCTTGTTCTCCTTCAACATGTGCTTATCATATAATGAGACTTACAGACACCTGTAAGGCCCAGTGCCCTAAAAAGCAGACATGATATATAATGTGATCAACTAAACGCCACTCACTGATTCAGTGAACAAGTGCCCATGAATAAACTTTAAAAAGCATCCTAAAAGTAATGCAAGGCCTACACTGGCCCTCACTAGATAAATATTACAAAAAGCTCTGTGTTGGTGTGCGAAAGTGGGACACAGCAGTTCGAAACCTATGCTTTGCTTAGTCTCTCTCTCTCTCTCTCAGGGAATCCACTGTGGGCTCTGGCTTGAGATAATGTCATTAGAAGTAAAGGAGCTTGGAGTGAGAAGGGGGTTTCCTTTCTTTTCTAAATAAAGTTCTGCCAACTACAATAAAATTGAGAGTAAAAAAAAAACCCAAACAAACAAAAAAAAACAACTCAAATTTGTGATGTAATTTGTTAAGATTTCCAAACACACCAAAAATCAGATGACCTAAAAAAAAAAAAGTAGAGCTGTATGAAATTATTTTTTTAAATGAAAGACATAGACCAAAGCGGGATGCCCATGTTAAATTATTTAAAATGACAATGTGAGGCTTATCATAACTTAAAAAAATGTAGATTAAACTGTCCAGTCACTTCCAGAACTCCAGCTATCTCCAGCATATAAATCCTAATTCAATTATTCAACAAAAAAAAAAAAAAGAAAAAAAAATTGACATTACCAGCTGATTAATTGACTAACCCACTAAATGACAAAATAAAAGAAAAGATACCCAAAAAATTATCAGCCAGAATTTCATTTTGACTTTAACTGTAAGTGTGAATTATGAAAATGGTGAGCCAAACAATAAGCACCTTATCACAAAAGTCTGGACAGTGACCGATAGAAGTGCAGCCAAAAGACAAGAGACAAAATCAAAGGGTAAAAACACTGAGGACTGTTGGAAGGACAGAGGGCAGCTGAGGGAGGAGAGGTGTATAATCCTTATGCATGGCACTGTGCAACCAATCAATACAATCCTCAACTCCTAAACTATAACAAGTTTAACTACAATGTGAAACCACATATACTGAATCTGACTCCAAATATCCTGTCCCATAATAACTGATTCTTTTTATAGGTGTTACAGCAATAATTTCCCCATGATGACCAGCTTCTTGTTTATGCTGAGGTCAAATAACATCGTCAGCAGCATAATTCAAAACCAGGCACCCATGGGCACCAAGTACAGTAAATGTCATTGTTATCCAATAGAGCTCCTCTTGGACAAATCAGCTCACATAAAGCTTAAATTGCAGCTAATGCCAAAAGACAGAAGATTGTTTTAAATGCAAAACTGCACATAAAAGGGAATCCTTGTAAAATTACAGAATCTGTCTTGTTTAGCTGATTTTTTTGGTGATTCAGCCTGACTTAAACTCTCCAGCTCTGTCCAAAAGAGAGAGCTGACATGTCAGAAAGGGGAGAAAGAGGAGGGAGGTCCACGTGCATTTCACTTCCACCTCCATCATATGAAAAGCTCAGTCATCAATAAATCAGTTGTGTATGCATTATACATGGCTGTCTGTGCATCCACGTACACACAAATAGTGTGCAGAAAAACCCACATTTACAAAATACAAGTGGTCAGGAGCAGGGTATTTTCAGCTTCATGTGACATCTGTTCAAATTTGTTCATTTTAAAAGACCAACAAGGATCACCTCAAGTCTGTAACTTATAAAACCAGTGGCTCAACATTTGAACTTACAAAAAATTATAAACGCCTGAGTTGTAATATACTCAAGATTCACCAAAATGAATATAAAAGAAATGTATCAATTATGCTCAAATCTTTGCGAGTAAAGTTTGTCACCAACTTGCAACTTATTCAAACCACCACTGAGAAAAAGTTAAGTGCACAACAAGTCAGTTGGGGCTCATAAAGAAAGTGGTTGCTGCTCAAATCTGGCACTTCACAGAAGCAAAACTCTTTCATGGATGATGTGACTTAATGTTAACAAGCCTATAGTGTTAACAGTGAAATGAGTGTTAATAGTCACACTCTGGTGATGCAAGCGGAGGTGATGAAGCCACCAGGCAGCGGACCAACCAGCAGCCAGCTTTCCCTCCCTCCAGCCCGCGCCTGTTACCTTTCTCTTTTGTTCCCGGGACGCTGCTCTCCTGCTCTGTCTCCGCTTCTCCTTCTCCTCTTCTACTGCATTCACATCCACTTCCCCCCGATTCTTCTTCAATTGGGAGGCCGCGTGAGCCATGGTAGGTTGTCAAAAACCACGGAGGAACACCACTCACTACACACGCGCGCCTCACCTGAAATCCCAGAGAAGTTCAGGGGCCGTAATTGACAAAACCGGGATCTCAGAGGAAAAAATCGGGGCAGAAAAGGAAAGGGGGGGAAAGGGAAGAAAAATGCCCTCCTTGACAAGGAGAATGGAGAAGAGTAGGTTTTTGAGTAGTTTAGTGTATATCCTTTAGTACGTCTGTCCTTTCAGAGGTTGTTGCTCAGGGCTGCTCTCCCTGTGCTCTCCTGGCTGTGAGAGTTAAAGACATGCGTATGGACACAGAGCGGCCGGTCTCCTCTTGCCGCTTGTCCTCATGTGTTATCCTCTGGCAGTGTGGAGCCGTGTGTCCAGGAGAGGTGAGCCGGGCAAAGACACCAGCATCAGTGGAGCCGCGGGTCCAGGAGAGGTGAGCCGGGCAAAGACACCAGCATCACCAACACCAGCGACACCACCGCGCACAGAGGTGGAGGAGGAGGAGAGTGTGGGAGAGGGAGGGACTTGGAGGCTGGGGAGGGGATCTGTTACCATGGTGACCACGCACTGTTTCAGTCCATCCTCCTAAACGTTGTCTCTACCTTTTTCTGAGTTACAGCCTCCACGCTGTACCCTACTTGGGGCTTTAAACCAAAAAATGTTCAGGTAGCTCATTTTAAATATTAGCAGGTCAGAAAATGACAAAGTCAGGAAAAAAAAATCACCTGACATTTAAAGGACATGGATAAGCAGGAGAGACAAGAGAGTTAATGATCTGTAAAACACTGGTTCACTATTGTCCAGCTTTTAATAAAGGAACCACATACAATTAATAATATTACACTGCATTGCTTGTCATTAAAAAAAGGAACTTAAAATTTATAGTAATGATAGTAGCTTACAGCTTGTATATTTGGAAACAAATAAATATTATAAAATGTATTTATTTTTGTATGTATGTATTTTTATACATAAATGGCATTATGTGATGAATAGTTGAATATAAATTTCACACTCCATTCTAGATGCTCCTGTCTTTATTCACCGCTGATGAAGAGGTCAAACAAAACCAGATGGGCTAATATTTCATTAAATAACCAGAAATTATGAATCAGAGCAAGTTAGAGAGTTCAGTGTGGAGGATTCATGCAGCAAGAATATAGCAGCAAAAGAATCTGTTTGATTTTGAGGGAAAAAAACACTTATTTGGGATGCCCTTCACACCAGCAGCATTCACGTCAGACGCCGCTGCACGCTGACAGCTGAGCAGGCAGCAGCCATCTTTGTGTTTCTTTCTGCCTGTGTGTGTGTGTGTCAGAGGCACTACTGAGCTCATAACTGGGTCCTGAAAGCACCGGCTGCCTCTTCACATGCCTGTTCCCTTGATAAGACACTGATACTGCTGCTGGTCATGCATATGGAGCACATATGGTAAAATGCAAGAGGAGCATTGGTCATTGTTGCCAAGCCGCGGCAAAAAACCCTCAAGGGACAAGGTAGCTTCAGATGGTGGACACCAGTCATGTAACGATATGAGCGTGAAATTCTTCCCTTTCTCTTCTGCAAATCTATTCATCCTTCATGTCTTTTTTTCATTCATTTAAGCCCAAACAGCAGCCAGCAGCTATAAAGGGGGGTGAAACCCCCCACCATGCATCAGGGGGTGTCACATTATGCCAAATTATGATGTGGTTGCTAGGCGAGGGCCAATCGGGACACTTTGGGGGTAACAGGATGGATGGATAAGGAGCATAGAGAGGTATGTGGATGGATTGGGGCAGGGGGCTGGTGCATGTGCAGGATAAACACTACTGATAAGAAAATCATTGGCACAAAAACATGTGCACGTATCAAGGAAAGCAGATCAAACAGTCAGTGGAAAGGGATAATTGTACATAGACTTTTAGGTTCATTCACAAATTCAGTCCATTCATAATTCAGTGGGCCAGCAGAAGCCCAGCTCCTCACAGCTGAGCTCATAGTAAAAGTCAGTGCCAAGGTGTGCTCAGTTTCAAACAGCAGCATTTTTCAAGCAAAGAAGATCCATGACTACAATAAAGCCCAGTTGGCCCAGGGCCGGCGAACTCCCGTCGATGATTACTGGACCTTTTCCACAGGTATCTAGGCATTATGCCACAAACATACACCCAGTCAGCCAGTCTTAAATTAATAGAGGATATTTTGAGATTATAAACAAACAATATAGAAATGACTATGAAAATAGTTCAATAAGAATTTAATAATTTTGATTATACAGTCATTAGTAGAACAAAAACAGCATTATATTAATCTCTTAACACATTTATTATTTGATGATTTATTATATGATTTATTAACCCATATAATTATAGTTCCTCAATATCAAACAGGTCTAGTCCTGTCTTTGGAGTGGAAAACAGTCTGCATTCTGTCGATTCCCGGATCAATGTCCCACAGGTTCAACACAAACCATAAACCGACAGCATCAATCTGCCTGGTCTTTGTGACCTTACACTGTCACAATGGAGCATCTCTGCACACAGACAAAGACAACATCTGGACAGAGTGTGACGGACAGGTCAAAGTGAGGCCACAGACTGACCTATGCAATCAGGAATTCCATTAGCATTTATCATGCCTCAAACTAATGTCTAATTCAATAATTTACACAAGGCTGCTTTCTTTATTCATTTTAACAGGTTCATAACCTAACAACTACATTTATTTCAGTTATTTAATAAATAACAGAGGCTGCCTTTGTCATTGTCTATGCTCTGCTGCCCTCTGCTGCTCACCCATGGTCAGTAACCTCATTTTAATTATCTTAATTTTGTATGTTCACTTGTGTGGCAAAATATTTAAATTTTGTTGGTTACTCAACAAAATCTTAAGCTTTACTCAACAATTCAAATGTTCAATAACAAAAATACTGAGCATTTTAAGACTGCTAATGTTGTCTGACTATTCAGTGTCATTTGTTGCTGTTGCAAAGAAAAAATCCATCTGCTCAGTTTGGCCTGAGGAAAGAAGGAATGAGGGGTTGGGAGTTACAGGTGGAAGGTCAATTGCAAAGCGGTAAAAGTGATGGAATATACATCCGCCCACATAGAAAAATAACTCCTAGACTGGCCCCAAGGCTTATACAGAGAAGCAGAGGGTCAAAGAGGAGGAGATGTAAAGGTTTTCCCCTAACAATAACACTATTTTAGATTTTGTATTATATTTTGTATTATATTATATATTATATTTAATTTTAAGAAAATCTAAGAATGATTATCAAACAAATTTTAGGTCTCTATATAGACCTACATTCATACCAGGCGTAGAATGTTTCATTTTGTTTTTAAAAATCACCCAGTTGCAATAAAAAACACTATGTCACATGTGCCCTAAAAATACAACCATGTATACACAATAAATAGCTATTTTATACTATACAAAAATAAAGCATATTAACCTTCACCATCCATGCACTTATGGAGGCTAGATTTTAATCATCAAGGTCTATGAATATACAGATATACAGCTAAGGGCACAATTCCATGAAGGGAAAATGAAAATAGATCGTCCATATATTTTCCCCTTTCTCTGCACTTCTCTTCTTATGCACCTCCTCCATTATTCTAATTCCTTCCCTCAGGATGAGTCAAATGTACTGAGCATTTTAACCTACATAGCCACAGCCAACCCAAATATGTGTCGCGACCAAAACATTCCCCCTTCAAAAACCAGACCAAAATGTCCTTGCACAGTTTCCCCACTGAGGGGCAGACAGATCTTTCAGTGCTGAGGGA